>PVJC01033625.1:0-19252 GCA_004026665.1 Murina feae
AAAAAAAAAAAAAGAAACCTATGGAAGTTTTGAATGGGATTGTATTAAATTGTAGATTAGGTTGAGGCAAATTGACATCTTCAGAATATTGACTTCCAATCTGTAGTATCCTTTATTTAGATCCTCTTTAATTTATATCCATAATGATTTAAAGTTTTCTATGCATAGGCTTATGTATCTTTAGCTAGATTCCTGGGCATTTAATTTTCATTTTTGCTAAAATACACAGTAGTTTTGGAAGAGTCATCACCTGACTAGGAATATTAGTTAGCATCACTTAGAAACTGTTTAGAACTGCAAATTCTTGAGCCTCACACTAGACCAACTGAATCAGAAACCCCAACATTGTGTGATTTAATGAAATTTTAAAGTTTCAGCACAATCAATAAAAATACAATTGATATTGTATTTACCAGACTTACTAAACATTCTTATTAATCCTATTTATAGAAAATATTTTAATTTCACATAAATTATCTACAGATAATTGCAGCTTTATTTCTTCTATTACCTTCAACATTTTATTTCTTGTTCTTGCCCTTCTGCATTGGTTAGGAATTCCAGTAAAAGGTGAAAGTTTTCAACATTAAGTATGGTGTTTGTCCTGGACTCTGGATCTTTTACCAGATTAAGAAAGTAGACTTCAATTCCCAAAATATATATTGTTTTAATTATGAAAGGGAGCCTCTGGATTGGTAAACACATGTACAGACGTGATGTTGGCACACCAACTCCTCAAAGAACGAGCTCCTGCGCTCAGGACCCATCCGGACCTTGCCCTGTGGACCTCTTCATCAGTATGTTATTTATAACCTTTATAATAAACTGGTAATGGTAAGTTTTAAAAAATCATGAAACGAATTTTGTCAAATAATTTTTCTATATTTTATTAAGATGTTTGTAAAGTTTTTCTGATTTGGTGAGTTATATTAATTGACATGCAAATATTAAACCAAGTTTACATTCCTAGAATGAGCAATTTGATTGTAATGTATTATCCTTTTTATTATAGTGCTGGGTTTGATTGCCAATATTTCATTTGGGGTTTTTGCATCTATTTTCATCAGTGGGATTGACCCTTGAGGTTTTTTTTAAGGTCTGTGTCGGGTTTTGTTATCAAGGTGTTTGTGAAGTTATAACACAAGTAAGATTGACATTACTGCTTACTTAAAAGATAGACTTTTGCCAGTGACCTTGTGTCTGATGTTTTCTTTTTTTTGTTTCCAATTTTTTTAAATCTTTATTGTTCATATTATTACAGTTGTTCCTCTTTTTTCCCCCCATAGCTCCCCTCCTCCCAGTTCCCACACCACCCTCAGCCCTTACCCCCCCCGCCACTGTCCTCCTCCATAGGTGTACGATTTTTGTCCAGTCTCTTCCCACACCCCCAACAACCCTTTCTCCCTGAGAATTGTCAGTCCCCTCCCTTTCTATGCCCTGATTCTATTCTATTCACCAGTTTATTCTGTTCATCAGATTTTCTTATTTACTTGACTTTTTAGGTTCACTTGTTGATAGATATGTATTTGTTGTTAATAATTTTTATCTTTACTTTTTCTTCTTTCTCTTTTCAAAGGATGCTTTTCAACATCTAATCTAATAAAAGTAATATGCAAATTAACCCTCACTCCATTACACCAAAGCCATGCCCACCACCCAAGCCACGCCCATCAGCCAATCAGAGCGACAATATGCAAATTAACCCAGTCAAGATGATGGCCAGCAGCCATGGAGCTAGAGCAAATAGGAGGCCAGCAATGCAGGAAACTGCCTGCCAAGGCCGCTGTGGCCTCCGCTCAAGGCAACAAGTTTCAATTATAGAAGATAAATAAACCCCAGAAACCTGCTTCCAGCTAGCCTCGCTGGGACCTTGGGTCAATGGGAGCTGTGGCCAGCCTGAAAACAGTCCTCAGCCCCTCACCCAGGCTAGCCAGGCACCCCAGTGGGGACCCGAACCCTGAAGGGGCTGTGGGAAGCCTGAAAACGGCCTTCAGCCCCTCACCCAGGCTGGCCACACCTCCATGGGGTGAGGGTCCCCACTGGGGGGCTTGGCCAGCCTGCAAACAGCCATCAGCTCCTCACCCAGGCTGGCCAGGCATGTCAGTAGTTGGACTTCTCCCGAGGGGTCCCAGACTGCAAGAGGACACAGGCTGGGCTGAGAGACCCCCCACCCCAAGTGCACAAATTTTTGTGCACCGGGCCCCTAGTTCCATATAATACTGGTTGGGTGGTGCTGAACTCTTTTAGCTTTTTCTTATCTGTGAAGCTCTTTGACATTCAATTCTGAATGATAGCTTTGCTGGGTAAAGTAATTTTGGTTGTAGGTTCTTGCTACTCATCACTTTGAATATTTCTTGCCACTCCCTTCTGGCCTGCAAAGTTTCTGTTGAGAAATCGGCTGACAATCGTATCGGTTCCCCCTTGTAGGTAACACTGCTTTTCTCTTGCTGCTTTTAAGATTCTCTCTTTGTCTTTTGCCCTTGACATTTTAATTATGATGTGTCTTGGTGTGGTCCTCCTTGGATTCCTTTTGTTTGGGATCCTCTGCGCTTCCTGGGCTTGCAAGTCCATTTCTTTTACCAGGTAGGGGAAGTTTTCTGTCATTGTTTCTTCAAATAGGTTTTCAATATCTTGCTCTCTCTCTTCTTCTGGCACTCCTATAATTCTGATGTTGGTACGCTTGAAGTTGTCCCAGAGGTTCCTTACACTATCTTCATATTTTTGGATTCTTTTTTCTTTTCCGATTGGGTGTTTTTTGCTTCTTTGTATTTCAAATCTTTGACTTGCAATCCTCTAGTTTGCTGTTGGATCTCTATATATTATTCTTTATTTCAGTCAGTGTATGCTTAATTTCTAGCTGGTCCTTTTTAAATTTATCAGTGGTCTCTAGAAAATTCTTGCAAAACCTTATAACCGTAGTTTTGAACTCTATATCCAGTCATTTGCTTTCCTCCATTTCTGTCATTTATGACCTGTTTCTTTGCCTCCACATTTTGGCTGCTTTCCTGAGTTGATAGACTGGCTTTCTGTGCTAGGTGTCGTATAGTGCCCAGTGGCTCAGCCTCCCCAATTACCTGAGGTGGACATCCTGTTGCACTGCTTTTTGGCTTTGTGCACAGTCTTGTAGCTAAGCCTTGATTGTTGTTGGTATCACTGAGAGGAATTGACCTCCAGGCCACTTGGCTGTGAGAATCAGCTGTGTCTATGGTGGGAGAACTTCTGTGCTGGAGACACCCTTATGGGGCAAGACTTGCTTCAGTGGGGCTTTGGTGCTCACTGAGTCTGCCCCCTGAGTGTGTCCCTTATGGATCTGAGGAGCTGTAGTCTGGGTGGTCCCACTTTGACTACTGGGTACACTGGCTCTTGGAACTCTAAGGAGATGCTATTTTAGCTTCTGCCTGAGGTTTCCCAACCTTTTATATGCAAAAGCCTCTGCATGCAGCTTGCGTGGGGCGGGCTCTTGAGGAATCAACAGGGAGGAGCAAACAGCTATGGCTGATTCTCAGCCCTGCCCTAAGAGGCACCAGGTCTCAGTGATCCTCAGACTGCCAAGATAAAGCCGCTCTGGAGATCCTCCCAGTGCCAGACAGTGCCAGACAGCCCAGCTTCTCCCCGTATGAGTCTGGATCCCCTGAAACTCGCCCAGAACTGGAATTCAGAGCCGTCAGGAGCTTGTGCCTCCCTCCAGTATTAAACCTCAGCTGCCAGCCCTTTCCGCGAACCCTCTTTGCATGCGCCTCCGTGCCTCTGCACTTTACTTCTGCACCTCCTCTGAGTCTCAGTCTCTTTCTAGTTGTAGAATTTCCACTCAGCCAGCCTTCCTGTGGGTCTGGGTGGTGTCCGTTTTTTTCTTTTCAATGTGGTTTTGAAATGGTTGCACAAGGCAGCATTTACCAGTGTTTACCTATGCCACCATCTTGGTTTCTCTTCTGATGTTTTCTTTGAGATATGGATATGATCTATTTAATAGCTAGAATAATGTTCAGATTTTTTGTATCTTGTGTTCATCTTAAAGAGTTCCAATTTTCTAGGGATGTGTCCATTTCATACACATTTTCAAATTTATTTTTATATTGTTTTGAGTTTAGTGGATTGAGAGTAATGTCTTTTTCAGTCCTGGTATTGATTAGTGCCTTCTTTATTTTCTGAATTGGTCTCAGAGGTTTTCCAGTTGCATTGATCTTTACAAAGAATCAGCTTTTTTATCCTGTTTTATGTTTTTAATTCTCCTTTATCTTTATTTCCTTCCTTCTATTTATATTTATTTTGCTGCTATTCCTCTCCTGCAATTATATGTTTGCTTAGCTGATCAATAGCAATCTTTATAATAATAATTTTTATCTGCATCTCATAAGTTTTGATATGAAGTCTTCACTACCATTCAGAACAAAATATTTTCTAATTTCTATTTTGGTTTCTCCATGGCCTACTGCTTATTTAGAAGTATGCTTAATTTCCAGATACTCATGGATTTTCTCATTATCATTTTATTGATTTCTAGGTTGCATGGCATTCAGAGAACATCTGCATGTTTTCAGTTCTTTGAAATTTGTGGGACTTGTTTTTTATGACTCACACTATGGTCAAGTATTATAAACTAGAGGCCTGGTGCACAAAAATTTGTGCACTCGTGGTGGGGGACGTCCCTCAGCCCAGCATGTGCCCTCTTGCAGTCTGGGACCCCTTGAGGGATGTCCACCTGCTGGGTTAGGCTCTCTTCCCAAGTGATTGGGCCTAAGCTGGCAGTCAAACATCCCTCTGGCAGCCCGGGAGCCCTCAGGGATGTTCACTTGCCAGCAGGGAGCAGGCCTAAGCTGCAGTCAGACATCCTTAGTGCTGCTGAGGAGGCAGGAGAGGCTCCCACCACCACTGTGCTGGCTGCCATCAGCCTGGCTTGTGGCTGAGCAGAGCTCCCCGTGGGAGTGTACTGACCACCAGGGGCAGCTCTTGCATTGAGCAGTCATTCCCAGTTGTTCTGCTTTTAGGGTCAATTTGCATATTACCCTTTTATTATAGAGGATAGAGGCCTGGTGCACGGGAGGGGGCCGGCTAGTTTGCCCTGAAGGGTGTCCCGGATCAGGGTCAGGGTCTTGCTGAGGTGCCTGGCCAGCCTGGGTGAGGGGCTGAGGGCTATTTTCAGGCTGCCCACATCCCCTTCAGGGAGGGGGGTCCTGCTGGGGTGCCTGGTCAGCCTGGGTGAGTTTCTGATAGCTGTTTGCAGGCTGGCCACATCCCCTTCAGGGTGGGGGTCCTCGCTGGGGTGCCTGGCCAGCCTGAGTGAGGGGCTGATGGCTGTCTGCAGACTAGCCATGGTCCCCAGTGACCCAAGCTCCCAGTGAGGCTGGCTGGAAACAGGTATCTGAGATTTATTTATCTTCTATAATTAAAACTTTGTTGCCTTTAGCAGAGGCCACAGCCAGCCAGGACAGGCAGGAAGCTTGGCTTCCTCCATTGTCGAGGCAACCAAGCCTCCTGCTTGCTCCAGCTCTGTGGCTGCCAGCCACCATCTTGGTTGGGTTAATTTGCATATAGTTGCTCTGATTGGCTGGTGGACATAGCTTGGGTGTAGCGAAGTGACACCAATTTGCATGTTTCTCTTGTATTAGTGTAGGTGTTCAGTGTGCATGTAAAAAACCCATATTCTTCAATTATTAGATTGTTCTATGTTCATTAGATCAAATCTGCTAATTGTGTTACTGTTTAGGTGTACTTATCTTTACTGAGTTTTTGCTTAGCATTTGTGAGAGGTAAGTTAACACTTTGTAATGGGGCATTTTCCCGCCAAATCACGTCGTAACGCTGGAGTTTTTTGACATTTTCTCGCCAAAATTAGATGTTCCGTAAAATATTCATATCTTTCAATCTATTTGATAATTTTCTGTGAAACTTTCAGTGTTTTAGTTTAAAAAGAGGTCTCTATTTACTTTGCAAAATATGTGTTGACAGTCTCCCTGGTGGATCCGATTTTACTCGTTTCCTGCAAAAAATGTGTTAAAATATCCCTATGATTTTGGATTTGCCTATTCTAGTTATGTCAATTTTTGCTTTATAGAGTTAAAGGCAATATTATCAGGTACATACAAATTTAAAGATGATTGCTCTCCATGTGAGGACACAGTGAGAAGGCAGCTCTCTGCAAGCGAGGAGGCAGGCTCTCACTGGGGCACCAAATCAGTCAGTATCTTGATCTTGGCCTTCTCAGTCTCCAGAACTGTGAGAAATAAATGTCTTGTTTCATCCACAGTCTATGGAATTTTGTCATAGCAGCCCAAGATGACTAATGACCACCAATGGAGGCATACATTGGTCCTCAAAAGTAGGATATTGCAAGTTGCCAATCCTAAAATGCGGAATGTGAGCTGCGGTAGATGAGGAGCAGTGAGGACTCCCCCCTCCCCCGCCCCACTGCCTAGTAAGGAAATTGTCATCATTGTTCCATAGCAGCAAAGCAAGCAGGTTGAAAGGTACCTATGTATCTCGGAATTTTGACCACATGTTCACAGAGGCTAGCGCTCTAGGACTTGATAAAAAAATATTGGGATGTTGGTGGTGGAGTCTTCTAGTGGACTTTAGTAAGTCCTGTAAGAAATACACACTCTTTTCTCGCAGCTGCCTTGTCTGAAAGTAGAAAGGAGGGGAAAGGCAGGTTTTCCGACTATGGCTCAGAGCCAGTGTTAAAGCCAAATTTGCACCCCAAGATAAAGTTAGTAAGAATGAAGATTGAAAAAAAAACAAATTTAGAGATAATTTATATCCCTGGTGAATTGAACTATTTAATAATTATTTCAAAGTGTTATGTATTTCTGGTAATTCTTTTTTGCCTTAAAGTCTACTTTAACTGATGTTAATATCATTATACCAGCTTTCATTTTTTAATTCTGCTATATTTTTTCAAAAAATTTTCCTGTTCTCTCTGCAATTCTCTGAGTTGTCTTTTATTACCTTGAACATTTTAAACATAGCTCTACATCTAGTGAACTCTCAATGTGTAGCCCCTGTGAGTCTGCTTTTACTGTTGGTTATTTCTGTATGCCCATTCATGTTATCCTGTCTCATATACACAAGTGAGAAATATATGAAGACATCCATTTTTAGAAACACAATCAAGAACCACCAATCTTATTTTATAATGTTTATTACAGTAAAAGGTCCTTTTGTAAAACATTAGTGATTTTGGTCCATATCTTATTTTCCATTTGGCTTTGAAACATTTTTACATTATTTACAAAATAAATTGCAGGTCTTTTTAATTGTATATAATTTTTTTCCCTGACTTTTGGAACATTACAGTTTCAAGTAACTAAAAAAATAAAAACATGGCAGATTAAATGTACTGAGAAGTACATACTGAACATATTTAATTACCACAGTAATGTAAAAGTCCTGATTGTTATTTCTTAAGATTAACGTTCATGAACATGAAGTCATTCAAGAATCTCTGGGATTTCCCTGTTATCCACAATGAGAGTGTGAATAATTCCTTCTCTCCGCTTCCCACTACTGACAGCCTTTATGTAACAGTCGTGGTCCCCAACACTGAAGTGCGTTTCAGTCCCATCCTCTACAAACTCACCCTAGGCCAACAGAGAAGGAGAAATCAGTGTTCAGAACAATTACCTTTGTCTAGAGCACTAACACCATCTAAAAGGGTGGTAAAATGAAGTACATGGTAAATGCAAACGTTAGAAACTAGTATGTAGGTGCTTTTACATTCTGCTATGAATTGAACGTTTTTTTATCTCTCTACAATCTAAGAATCTTAAGTTTCGGAGGAAAGTAAAGCCACGCACCTCATGGCTCTGTGTATATAACATGTACTATGCCGACATACAGAGTCTTTTCAAAAGTAAAAAAGATAAACATGATAGCAAACACTTACTTACTTACTCTATACCAAGAACAGTGTAGATGCATTATTTTATTGCATCCTCACAAGAACCCTGACAGAAATACTATTGTCCACATTTTATAGATGAGGAAAGTGAGGCACAGAGTAAACAACTTGCTGAAGACCCTAGTCAGCAAGGGATGGAGTGTTCTTAACCGCTCTGAATATCTGACTCCTCAGGGTGTAAAGTGGCTTTCTCATAAAATACAGAGATAACAAACACTACTAAATCTAAACTTGCTCTGTCCACTAGCCATGTGTAGCAAAATTGAGCACTTGAAATGTGTTGCGTCTGAAATGAGATAGGCTGTTTAAGTATAAAATATACACCGGATTTGGAATACTTACTATGAAACCAAGAATGTGAAATAACTCACTAAAAACTGTTTCTATTGATTGCATGTTAAATAATAGTATTTTGATAGACTGATTTAAATCAAATGTTATAAAATAAATTTCACCTTAAAACATTATGGCTAATAGAAAAGTTACACTCAAAGCTTATGTCTGTGGCTCATACTGAATAGTACTGATCTGGAATTTAAAAAAAGGGGGGGTCAAATAGTACAGAGAAGGAAGGAAGAAGAGGAGAATTAGAGGATAAGGATGAGTTACCCCAGAAAGCAAAGAAAGCCCAGTAGGACTTAAAAGTTGGCTGTGAGCTTCCTGGCAGCCAAAGCAGACAGAGCAAGGTCCTGCAGCTAACATATCTAACCAAAGAAAGCCCAGGTGCGTCAGGGAGAAGCGTTTTCCTAGCTCTGAGGAGAATGTGGTCAAGAGCTCTTAGGAGAAGTGTACTGAACACCTCCAAAGTGAGCGGGTCTGGACCTGGAGTGCAATGTGTTTTCACTCTTTTTTATATTGAGCCTTGAAAAATGTCTTTTAAGTCATACTTCTGTAAGACCAATTCAGAGGGCAGGGCAATGGTTTAGTAAAATAATTCCTCTAAGTAGCTTCTTGACAATATGTCAGGTTCATAATCTTGGTCATGATGCTTGGAGATAAAAAGGAAAAGGAGAAAATAAGCTGTAACTTGCAGGTGTGCACAGTACTGGGAAGGCTGCCGGAACGCAGAGCTGCCGGAAGTGTCCTGCAAACTAAGCTGTAGCTACAATGAGGAGGTAGGTGGGCCATAAAGAGCTATTGTCCACACACCTGTGGTTTCCTATCAATTACTGAGAAACAGACATTGTAGCGTGAACACTATTTTGAACTAATTTACAACCACATTAATATCATAAAATAATGTTCTCTTCACAAATGCACTGGAGAATTCTGAGAGTGTGGAAGGGAATGTGGTTCAAACTGCTCATTCTCCACCTAGAGAACTGCAGGGTAGGGAGGTAAGAACAGGAAGGAGCACCGGGCACGGTGCAGGCATGTAGCAGGCGCCCAGTCCGCGTGAATGGTAACGGAAGCGGTTCCAAAAGGAGTCCTAGGAAACCCAAGAGCTCACCAAGCCTCTCTGCATAAAGAAGTCAAGGGGTAGACTGAACTCAGAGAGCGGCTTAAGCTCTAAGGATCAGTTCTGAGTGAGTCCTGGTTAAATTTCCTTTCAAGAATTAATGCCCAGGATTAAGTCTCGATTTGTGACTTGGGCAATTCCTCAGAGCAGACATCTCTAAGACCCAGCAGGTTCTAGGTAGTCTGAATAAGTTTATCCCAGACCAAGCACCTCTTCTCATCTTTCCATACCTCCACCAGACAGGGGAGATGATGGCAGCATCTGCTATTGTACAGCGAGCGTCTCGTCCCCTAGCCCTGGTGCGCCTGCAGGCAGCAAGAAAAGCAGGGCTCCCTGCTGGCCAGGGGCTCAGGAACACGCCGCAACTTCCTTCTGGCAATTTCAGTTCCTAGTCCCAAGCTCTCTGCTTCCCAATATGGTCGTCTCTGCTTTCACCCCCTCCCTGTGCTATGTATACTACACTATTCTTACTTTTTTTTAATTGAATCTATTGGGTGGTATTAGTTAATAAAATTATATCGTTTTCAGGGATACAATTCTATATACATGACTATTATTTAATTCCAGCTTGGAATTCACTCCTATATTCATCTCACAGTGGAAGCAGCCTAGAGCAAACACACCGGGGTTTGGGTAGGGAGTTTATCCTGTGTGGCCACAATGAATGTGTAGCCTCTGGCACTGCTAGTCTATAAATTCCACTTGTTGTCTGGGGGTTGTGACAATGCCCTTTCCTTTTGGCCTTTGTGTCACCATCTGACATTATGTGCATCGTTTCTTTTTCAAAAACTGTGCTTTTAGGAAAGTACCACCTGTTTAGAGCGTATGGTATAAAGCCTCCCATTCAAAGCGACCTGTGTGTCAGCAGCATGGGCCTCACCTGGGGAAATGTTAAAAATGTGCATGTATGTTTGAGAAGCAGCAGAAAGCACCACTTTAACGTGAATAAACACAGAAGTATGCAACTTTTGGGGGAGGAATTTTCTAATGGGGGAACGCTCTTTAGTATACAGCCTGGTCCAGGAAATGCAGGGTAGAGTGGGAGGTCCGGCAAGCTGACCATGTAAATTGCTTCCAAATTCTTGCTGCCCCAAGCACTTTCCTGGAAAGGTTTTCAAGTTTTGGAGTCTGAAATAATTCCTCCCTTTTTTGTTTTCAACTAAGAGGACTTTTGGGTTAATTGTAAAACCTCCATAATTAGGAAATGTAGCAACATTTCAACAGTAGCTTACACACGTGGTGTGAAGAATAATCAAAAGGCCAACTTACTGCTGTCTCCATTTTCTTACCATTGCACCACACATCCATAGTGTCTTTTTCTGTAAAAGTAACAAATTAAAAATTATAATATGTGACTTAAAGTTAACTCTTTATGATTTTTAGAAAGGTTTGATACACCCGATTCCTAAAAGTCCATTAACTTCACAACTTTGAATTGGTTCTAAATTTGAAGAAACGGATGATTTTCTTCACAAAATCAAAATGAAACAAAACAAACTTTTAAGAGAAAATCATGATCCCAATGCAAACAGATGAAGACCTGTTAAACTCAAAAGTAAATATCGACGCAAAATCTTCAAAGGAAAATGCATACAAGTGAATGTGAGGAGGGACTTTTCCACAAGGAATGTCCTTTAGTATCAGTGACTAGATGATTACTCCTGCCTCTTGCACTGACTCAATTGGAAGATGGCATAAAAGACCACCAACCCCTGGGCAGTGTGGCTCAGTTAGTTGGAGTGTTGTGTCATACACCGAAAGGTCACAAGTTCAGTACCCAGTCAGGGCACATGCCTAGGTTGCAAGTTCAGTCCCTGATCGAGTGAGTACAGGAGGTAACTGATGGATGTTTCTCTCTTCCCCTTCCCCTCTCTAAAAAATCTGTGAAAATGTCCTCGGGTGAGGATTAAAAAAAGACCACTACAAAGGGTCGCCACAAAGTTCATACAGAATAGACACGATAAAGTTCTAAAGGGTTAGAAATTTAGCCTTAAATTTCTTAACGGATAGTGCAATAATCTCTATTCATTTTTGTAATGGTTTCACTTTAGGGAAAAAATTACTGGATCATAAGAAAAAATATAGGTATACCTGGTAGACTGTGCTAAGTGCTGACAAAAGAACAAAATGCTGCCAAAATACACCTGAGAGAGAAATATCAATGTGAGAAACATTGATCAGTTGCCTCCCATACTCACCCTGACCTGAGATCGAACCCGCAATGTGGGCATGTGCCCTGACTGGGACTTGAACCCCAGCCTTTTGGTGTACAGGACCACGCTCCAGCCAATGGAGTCACCCGGCTAGGGCCTTTTATTTTTTTAATCTACTTTTATCTGGACTCAACAGTTTTGATCTGCTGCAGTCCTAACCCTATTGCCCTCTAGAGAAAAATTCCCTTCTCACTGGTGAATCTTAAATTTCCAACTGCCTTCAGACATGCTTTTAAAGTGAAATATTGAGTAACAGCAAATGTCTATATCAATATTTCTTTTTATTTATTTAAAATGGTATTTATTGATTTTAGAGAGGGAGGATGGAAGAGAAAGAAACATCAATTTGTTGTTCTTATTTATGCATTCATTGGTTGACTCTTGTATGTGCCCCACTCAAGGGTAGAACACATAACCTTGGTGCAGCAGGAAGATGCTCTAACCAAGTGAGCTATCCAGCCAGGGCCCAATATTTCTTTTTTTAAACCTAAGTTTATACTCCTCAAGTCCATCACTATAAACTCTGGCTCTCATATTTTATATATAAATCAATTGATTAAATGAATACTTCATCCACACAGAACATATTAAAAATACACCTATTCAAAGCCCCCATGGCAGGGGGAGGGGAGATTAACCAATGAACTTATATGCCTACATGCATACCCCAGAGACAGACAATAAAGTGGTGAAGGCCTGGGGGGGGAGGGGAGAAAGGCACTGAGGTAAAAGGGAACATATGTAATACTTTCAACAATAAAGATTTAAAAGGGGGGAAAAAAACTCCCATAAAAGAGCTGGACAGTTAGAGAAAGTAATTAAACAGCCATTATAAAAAGCCAATCAAGCCCTAACCGGTTTGGCTCAGTGGATAGAGCGTCGGCCTGCGGACTGAAGGGTCCCAGGTTCGATTCCGGTCAAGGGCATGTACCTTGGTTGCGGGCACATCCCCAGTGGGGGGGTGCAGGAGGCAGCTGGCTGATGTTTCTCTCTCATCGATGTTTCTGGCTCTCTATCCCTCTCCCTTCCTCTCTGTAAGAAATCAATAAAATATATTTTTTAAAAAAAAGCCAATCAATTCTGCAGTAACAGCAATCACTTACCCAGCACAACTCTCAAGTCTTCACCATCCAAATGTAATACCCAAGTACTGGTGGTTTTTGATCTGTTCTCCATATACTTCTTAAGACTTTTCCCATTAATTTCCAGAGTATATTCATAAGCAAAACCACTGACAGCATCTATATTTATGGTTGCTTTTGTCTTTGCAGCTCCAACACAGAAGGTTTCTTTGCCCACTAATTTGAACATCCATTCTTTTCTTATCTCTTCCTAAGTAATAAAATAGAAAAGTTAAAAACACACAAATGGAAGAAAATGTAATGTTTAATGTTAGAAATAATATAATTAAAGTAAGCAAATGATAATGCTACATAGTTAGATGTTATATTAATTGGTGATGCAAAGGTTTTAGATTCTAAAGGCATTTTACGTTTAAATATTAGATAGTGTAGTCTATGAATTCCTTAACTGATTTGATAGCTTTGTACAGCAAAATGATACAGGCCAAAATATAAAGATAACCACTTTAGAAAGAGAAAAGCCTGAATTCACATATGAAGAATCTACATTAACAAAATAAATCTTCTCTGTACACCATATTTACAAAGTAACACGCCTTTTTCCTACCTTCCCATCTACATATACCACTCGTTTGCCGGATGTGGTCCCATGTTCAAATTCAATCCTATGGACTCCATCACTCAAGGCAACATCCCAAACGGCTACAAGATCTGTCATTTTTACCAGGCTATCCAGAGGGCTAAGGGAATAAAATATAGCAATTATACTAGGCCAGAAACAGTTATAGGATAGCCAAATAATCCTCCAAGATGAAAATAACAGATTTTTTAAAGCCCATAAAATTACAAAATATTAAAGTGGTATTACCTAAGAAATCTCACTCACAGTACGTGTAACTAACTATCTTCTCCCTCTTCTGAAACTCTTCCTTTAAGATGAAAGTACTCTCATGGGTATACAGTCAGGTAATTCCAAACAAAGTCACCTTAATATTAATAGGATTAAGAATCTATGACAGTATTCTAAGCTGGCTACAGAATTATGCTTGGAAAGGTCAGTAAGAAGTCTCTATTTCTCCCTCCCCTCAGTGAAAAGCACAAGACAATATTTAATTTTGTTGTGTTTTTTTTTTTTCAGACCTAATCATTCCAGAACAAGAACTCTACAAACCTTTCATACTTAAACCAGCGACTAAGAATTAATTTCAACAAAAACACTTTGTAATTTACTAAAGTTAAGACTGAGAAAAAGAGACGTCATGGGAGAAATGTCCTATAATAAAGGTTAAAATGTTACGGAAAATAGTAACTCTTGTCATTACTATAGGAAAGCTTATTTTTTTTAAAAAAAAAAAGGATAAAGAAAACCGTATTTAAAAAATAAAGGATTTTATTTAGTCAGAAGTTTCTGGCATCATTTAAACACATTTTAATATAAAACAACATAAATATTTTAATATAAAACATTATGCTTCCTGTGTGCATGACATATATAATATTGATAGAGGTTCTTAGCTTTGAGAGAAGTAACATGACAGCCTTAATGATTGCTAACAGTGAAGTGTTTACTGTGTGTAGTCACTGTTCTAAGAGCTTTACATGTGTTAACTCACAGAATCCTCATCAAGGATGGGTACCGTTATTATCCCTGTTTTATAGGTGAGGGAACTGAGGCTCAGAGAGGCTAAGGACTTGTCTAAGGTCACAACGACAGGAAGTGGGATGGGATTTAAATTTAGGACTGTGGCTCAAGAGGCTGTTCCATTACCCATGACCGACTCTTCATTCGCTTTCGTCTCCTTTGTGTGCTCCAAATCAGAGCTGCTGGATGGGTTTTACATCATTTTGAAGGGATTGCCAGGAACTGTGTGCTGAGAGGGATTTGAAAACCTTACATCCAGGTCCTAAAAGGACGCCATGTTAGTGGTGGCCACCCTTGTGCCGGTGTTTACTACCCTCGTTCATCTCATAGAAAAGCAAAACTATGCATTCTGCAATTGTACAAAATGTGTCCTTTAAAAAGTAGCCTGGATAAACAACTCTTCTGAATGACTAAAACAATCTTGAAAAGTTTCAAAAGCTAGTTTGATGGCAATTCAAGATATTTACCTTTCGTCATCTTCAAAGATAGGACTCTCATCTCCAGATGCCATGGTTGGCAAAACAGTCTTTAATCCAATTAGCAGCCAGGAAAGAAAACAGAATTGCAGGCAAGAAAGATTGAGAGCAACAGAGATGACATCTGTAAAAGGGTTTTTCTAATTTTGCAATCCATTTCTTAAAATGGAATGAAGTGTCTGATGAAACAGCTTTTACATACAATAGAATTGCAATTCTCTAATTTTCAGGGAAAGAAGTTAAGTCATTCAAATCGGCTAATCATATTTGTCTATGGTATGGCATTATAATTTCCTAAAACTAGAGAATAAACTCTAGTTTATTTCAATGGTTATACCACATTACAGCATCAAGAGACCCAGGGGTCCCCTGGGTCCTGTGCTTCTCAGATGGAGGCAGAAGCAGCCCCAAGGGTCTAAGGTGGTGGGTGAGGGAATACATAAAACTCTAGGATAAACAGATGCATCTTTCAGAAACATCGATGTTACAGGTGGTTACAAATTTAAAATGCAATCTTTATGTTAAATTTTAGAAGGCTACATTGTGGTAGAATATATAATTAAAACAATTTTTTTTTAGATAACTTCAAAGAAATGGTGAGTTTGCAGGAAGCAGCCAAGAATATGCTAGCTGGCTTTAGAAGAGCAAACGTAATTTACCTGTCTACTCAAGCCCACTTAATTTACTAGTGCCAAAAATGAATCCACAAAAATTATGTGGTTTGCTCAGGCCACTAGCAGGGCCCACGCCAAACCTAGAGCCCAGTGTTCCTGTGCAATTAGCTACACGATAACTGGGCTGTAATGCTAATTAAGCTTTACCGAGATCAGAAGCACAGATGTACTCACATACACAAGGAAACCCTCCAAATTTGAAGATTTGGGATTAACGGTTACAGCCCTGCCAAACCTACTAAAAAATGGGCTCACTAATTTTTGCTCCCAAATTCTACCCTAGCCTAGCTTTCTTCCTACTGATGCCAAAGGTGCCCTCTCCTTGTTAAAATTGGAAGCTCAAACAACCAGAAGCCACAAATTGTTTTTTTAAAAGATGTTAAGAGATTAGCATCCATAAAAGCAATATAACAGGCAAAGAAAGGCTAAGAATTTTAGAATTAAAACTAAGTATTTAAAACACTTTGTACCTAAGATAAATCCCTCTTTTTCTTTTTTATTAGCACCTTAAAATATTGTAGATTTTCCTAGTCTTAAAGCCCTAGGGTACCTCTCATGAAAGTGGAGGGTAGATGGAACCTATGAGCATTATGCTAAGCAAAATAAGCCAGTCAGGAGAAAGATAAACAACACATGATGTCACTCATATGTGGGATAAAACGATCAACATAATTTGATGAACAAAAATAGATCCAGAAACAAAAGGCAGGGGAGATGTGTGTGTGTACGTGTGCGCGCGCACGTGGGGGGCAGTTAGAGAGCAGCCAAAGGACTTGTATGCATACATATTAGCATAACCAATGGACACAGACACTGGGGCAGTGGGGGCTTGCCCAGGGTGGGAATGGTGTTTTTTTTTGGGGTCAATTGGGGAAGAAGGAGTCATATATAAAACTGAAGACAATAAATAAAAAGAAAGTGGAGGATATCCTACAACTATGAAAGCAAAGGGAATACATAGCAATAGAGTAAGCCAAACAGTGTAATATCAACTTGGATAAAGCATCCTTCTGGAAATCAGAGTGGACTTAGGGATATTGTTCAAATTTTGCTCTACAACTTGTAGAGACCCTAGAAAGTTCAGTAATTCAGCCTTCAAACTTGAACAAACTGTCCAGTTTTCCATCATAAGGAACTTCAAGTATTATTGGTCTAAGATAATGCCTGGTACCATCTTAGTTATAACTTTTCATATAGATATAAAGGACAACACAACAAATAAAAAAGGGGTTAGAAATCAATATTAAAATTTTTCCTTTAAATTATCAACATCCATTCATATAATTATTTATGGAGTATCTGTTTAAGGTGTAAAAATGTTTTGGAAATAGTGATGATGGTTGAACAACACTGTAAGTGTACTTAATGTTATTAAATTCTTAACACTTAAAAATAGGTAAAATGATGAATTTTATGTCATATATTTTACCACAAATTAAAAAAGCAATATTGTAATATACCCCAAAAAATGGAATTGTATACTTTGAATGAATTATATGTATGAATTACATATCAACAAAGTTGTTTTAAAAATAAAAAAGACCCAGGTGCCCTGCTGCTAGTGTTTCTTGGAATGTAATACACTTAAAATCAAGAAGTGATCACAGCTGCCCTTGTCACCTTACTCATTTGAATGAAAAGTCGGTCACACACAGATCTCTAACTTACAAATTGGGCTTAATAAACATGTCACATTCTGAGTGCATCCACCATGCTAACGGTTACCAGTCACTTGTGTGCCAGGCACTGAGCTGGGCACTAAGCTCAGACTGAGGGACCCTGGAGAGGCGAAGGTGGATCACAGCACCACCATGGGGTGTCTTATTCAGGGAAGCAGGAAAGGGCGGAATGGGCCCACGGAGAGAGGACCCAGCCCTGCCAAGTGGCAGGAAGGCTTTGGTTTAATATTCAGGAGGAAGGAATTAACCCACAGTAAGTTTTAAACTCTCATATACACATTTAAATTTTAGGATCATGTGACCAAACAGGAAAATGATCATGACAAAGAAAAATTCCCTCCATTTTAGCACAAAACTTTTAAAAAGTAAATGAAGTGAATGGAAAAACAAATTCCATGCATTTTCACTGATGAGGACACTGTCACTCACTTGAAGCCTTTTTCAAGTCTTCAAGGAAAGATCTTCGAGTGTGAATAGCCATCAGCAGAATCTTCTTAAACTCCCTTCCCTTGCAACCCAACACCCATGTGTCAGTGCGCGACATACACATTAAAACGTTCCCACGATGCATCCAAAGCCCAGCTTGAAATTTTGCATTAGCCTAAGTTTAACTGCATTGGGGACTGTAGTGGTTTGTCGAAGCTAAACCTAAATCAAATTTTAAAATTACTAAGATACTCATAGTTCCCTTTTCAACAAAAGCTCTGGGGACGGACAGCCACAAGGCAAGTCACTCTTTAACAAAATAGGTGTTGACAATTTGCCTTGTGGGACCTACCACAAAGGCGACCAGGAAGTTCCTTGAACCAGGTATTCCCAAACACCAGCGACGGTAGGAAAACCAGAATGACCCTGTAAGGAGCATTCTGCAATGTGTATACGCTGCAAGCCTTACCAAGACGTCACTGTAAACAAACAAACAGAGGGAACAGCGCTAACAGCTTGCTTTTGCAACAGCTGAAAACGGAAAACCACCTGTATGTTCACCCTCAGGGAGGGAACCCACAACCATCTGGAGGTCAGCCAGGTTCTCAGCCTGTGGGTCGCCACCTCTTTGGAGGTCCAACCACCCTTTCACAGGGGTCGCCTAAGACCACCCTGCATATCCGATATTTACATGACAATTCATAACAGTAGCAACATGACAGTTATGGAGTAGCAACGAAAATAATTTCATGGTTGGGGTCACACATGAGGAGCTGTTATTTAAAGGGCCAGAAGGTTGAGAACCACTGCGGGGAGGATGCAGAGGGCCCGCAGCCGGGTGCGCTCCACACACGGACACGAGGAAAACCATCTCCCGTGGGACGGAGGAGAGAAGAAGCCAAGTCACACTCCTTCCCCACCAGGTCCGCCCGAGCACAGTCCCGCCACGGTCACAGGGAGGAGGACGGGCGGCTGCGTGTGGACCCGGTCGTTTGGCGGCCCCTGCGCTTCCTTCCCGGCGCTTTTCCTACTCACTTTCCAGCAGCGACGAGTCTCACTTCAGAGCCGGGGCGAGGCCCAGGCTGGAGCGGCCGATCGATCGCGGGGCCCGGCCGCCCCGGGGTCCCCGCCTCTGCCCGCGCGGCCGCCGGCCGGGAGCCCCGGGCACACACCCCGCGGGCCCGGAGCCTCGGCCGCCGTCCCGGCCGCGTGGGCGCGCCCACGGCTCTCAGCGCCCGCGGCCCCGGGAGATGGCGGCCGGCGCGCGGCGGAGGCGGTGCCGGGGCTGCGCGCAGGGGCCTCCCGGGGAGGCCGGGCCGGGCCCCCACCTGGGCCGCGGGTCTCACCTGTGCGCCGGGGGCTGCGGGAGGCTCCGGGCCACGCCGGGGATCCGTGCGGCCTCGGACGCTCGGGCCGCGGGGCCTTCTCCCTCCGCCGAGAACCGGACGCAGCCCCCGCGGAAGCCGAAGCTCGGCGAGCGCGAGTCCCATGCGCGCCAGTTGTTTGTCGGCTCCAGGTCCCCGGGGGCGCCGGGCGCAGGCTGCCACCGCCCGGCCGCGCCGCAGCCCAGCCCCGCCGCCTCCGCCCCTCCTCCACCCGGACCCGGGCACAGCCCCCCGCCCTCCGCCCCTCCTCCACCCGGACCCGGGCACAGCCGGGCCGCAGCCCCCGCCCCTCCTCCACCCGGACCCGGGCACAGCCCCCCGC
>PVJC01033626.1:0-19259 GCA_004026665.1 Murina feae
GCAGGGGGTCGGTGGCCTGCTTGGTGTGCTTCCCAGGCCCTTTGTGGGGCATCGGGGAGCAGGTAAGAGGTGGCAGGGGGTCGGTGGCCTGCTTGGCAGCTGTCCAGGCCCTTGGAGGGGTATCGGGGAGCGGGAAAGAGGCAGCAGGGGGTCAGTGGCCTGCTTGGTGGGCTTCCCAGGCCCTTGGCGGGGGCCGGGGTCCTGCTTGGCAGCTCCCAGACCCCTTGGCGGCACTGAGAAGTGGGAAAGAAAGGCTGCAGGGGACGGGTGAGTGGGAAAGAGTTGGCGGCCTGCTTGGCGGCTTCCCAGGTCCCTTCCGGGGATCAGGGAGCAGGAAAAGGCTGGCCTGAGCACGAGGCAGGGTTTTCCCTGCTTTCTAGTGGATGGAGGAAGATGGGCAGTAGGCAAGCTTGGGGATAGGCAGCACCCAGCCCTGGTCACAGCTCAAAAAAGAGAACAACATGCAGGGGAGGGCAAGAGTCTAAGAGATCAACATAGAGGGGGTGCCTGCTCCAAGCCTCCACGGTGTGCCTGGGGGCAGGCCCCCTGCAGGTAGACACACACAGGAGGACTGCTCCAAGCCTCAGATGCGGCTGGGGGCAGGTCCCCAGTGGCGACACACACACACACACACACACACACACACACACACACAGAAGGCGCCTGGCAGACTGGGGCCATCATAGGACATCCACTGAGGGGTCCCAGACTGTGAGAGGGCACAGGCCAGGCTGAGGGACTCCCTCCACCCCGAGTGCACAAATTTTTGTGCACCGGGCCCCTAGTCTCATTATAAGTGAGAGGCTAACATTCAGAGAGGTGAAGAAGCCTGCCCAGGTAACTGGGGCAGACAAGGAGTTCCCCTCTAACCAAGCACCTACAGCGAGCTGATTCTATCCTAGACACCATTGGATACACGGGAGAAGCTGACGTGTCACCTGCCTAGGCAGTGTACTTTCCAGTGGGCTGAGGGGGGAGCAGCTAGTGATGAAGAAATATTTGGTAGTATGAAATATGACAAAAATAAGACCAGGGAATATGACAGAGAGTGACTGAGAGGCTACTTCTACGTGGCAAAGGGAAAAAGAGCTCTCTGAAGAGGTGACTTTTAAACCAAGAACAGAATGACCCAAGGCCCCAGCCATGTGAAGATCTGGGCAAGAGTCAGATCAAGTGAGCAGGAGGGACAGGTGCAAAGTATATAGTGGAGATTCTAGACATCAAACAGAGTGTAGCTGAATAGGCAACTGATGGACAAGAGGGGCCGCTGGGAAGCCGGCTGCTGCCTAATAAGCTCCTCTGTCTGCCAGGCTGCTGCAGTGGGTCGGCTGGCTGATTTCATCCTTGTCTTTTAATAGAAGCAACGGGAGGGGAACAGAAGCCACATCCACGTAACACTAGCACCTGCATCTACAAAGAAGGAGCACCTCACAGGAAGGCTGGGCACTGCAACTCACCACCCCGAAAGTTTCAACTTCCTTTCTGCTCTACGTGCCAAGCTGAACTCCCAGCTTCCCTCTGCCAGGAAAGCTCTGCAGCATGCTGGCGCGGCAGCCAGGCCTGTGAGCCGCCACTAGGTAACAGGAAGCCAGGTAGGGAGGGAAGGACAGCATCCCACTGCGATCTCAGCCGTATTTCTTCCACATGGCAAGTTTCATTTTGTTTAATTTAACAATAAACTCATTATATTAACTCAATTCAATAGAAGCAGCAGGGGGAGTTCTCCTAATTTAATCTTGGGCTTTGAGGAGCCTTGCTCAGTGCTAAAACAATGCCGTGCAGAGAGATTAAAGGGCTTGTGTCATATTGAAAAAATACCTTAGAGTTTCTGAATGCAGCCTACCTGTAATTGAGGAACTAGGCAGCCCACTTCTGACTTTATCATCTGGTCAGAGAGCTAAACTCTGCAAGCAAATCATTCTCATGAATGATGCCGCTTTAAGGGTTTAAACTCTGAGAAGTGATCCAATTTGAAAAGGAGTTATTGGATGCACCCAGCCAGGGAATATAAATATCTTGAGCTAATCTATGTTATAAAACTGGTTTTCTGTAAGTCATCTGGAAATACAAGGATGTAACTATCCAACCTTCTATGCATTCATTATATAGCATGCAGCCAAAAAAAGCTTGGTTCTGATTATTAAATATTATAAAAAATAATGTTTACACTTTATAAAAATCTTGAGGGATAATAAAAAAGACTACATAATCTGCTGATTTGAAATCTGGAGATTCCAAATTCTTACAAATTTCCTCTCTCTCTCTCTCTCTCTCTCTCTCTTACACACACACACACACACACACACACACACACACACACACACAATGGCTAGAGCTCAAACAATGGATTTTGCCCCCAGCTGGCAGGAGGAATTAACATGCTCATTAATTAGGATCCCGTTTAGGCTGATATTGAATGTATATGAATGCAGGCCCACTCGAGGATTCCAGCTGGGAGATGCCAACTTTGGAAATTCAAAGACAAACCAGATTTATCTCTGGTGTCCACATATGCTTAGTGTGGTCACAGTGACCATGTGGGCTTGTGTGTTTCTGTGAGGGCTGAGAACATTTATTTAATATATTTAATTAAGCACGTTTTAAAGTTTATTTAATGTTCCTTTCACTACAACATGCAAGGTCAAGTCAGGCAAGGGAGGTGGGAGAGAACAGGGCCGGCTTTCAGGAAGAAATGATCTTTATCCCAGATGGCTTTTAGAAGAAAGAAATGCTGAAATGTGAGAAAAGGTACAGATAATAGTTCTGATTCACTCCAGCCATGGCTAACAAGGTCAAGCCTCTTTCCTGGTGGGAAGGAAATGAACAGGGAAAGAGGGTGAGAAAGGCACAGGCTTGACCCTGCCTGCGGTGCCCTCATCTCTCTCTGTCTCTAACACCATCTCTCTCTCTCTCTCTCTCTCTCTCTCTCTCTCTCTCTCTCTCTCTCTCTCTTTCTCTCTATTTCAAAGAGAAATCTTTTGTAGGGGGTCAAATACTGAATTTTTTAAAGGGAAAAATACCACAATCCCAGCGTGGAGGGACAGGAGCAGGAGGGAGTTCCACTGCAGGTTTCAGATCTCTGAGTGGAGAGAACTCAGACAAGATGAGGTTTCCACTCTTTGCCACCAGAGAAAAAGCCTTCTCACCCTGCAATTTGCAAACAAGAAGATCTGTCCAGGTTCAGGACATTTTCTTCTATTATTTCCATTCCTTGTTAAACATGTGCTGTATTTATGGACAGCATTTCTTTCACGGAAAAGTAGAATTTCACAGAGAGAGAGGTGGAGTGGAGAGGGAGTGAGACACAGAAAAGTCAGAATGCAAATAACACAGCAAGCAGGCACATCCTATTCTACGTTTTTTATGTTCAAAATGGAGTTACATTTTCTCCGTCTAAAAATAAGCCTGTGACCTTTTGTATTTGTGCGTTTTGTATTTCTCCAGGCCATATGTACTTCTGCAACACCCAGAATCCCAAAGCACGCCGGGCAGAGTGAGAGCTGATGGCTGTCTGGTCCAGGTCCCTGGCGCTAAGAAGTACACCTGTCAGAGCAGCAGCAGCAGGTTCCAAGAGAACGAATCCACCGAGCTCTGGGAGGGCACTCTGAACCCCATGTTCTCTGTCAGTTATTGATTAAAGCTCTTATTCATACACAACCACTCCAGGAAAGCTGAACTTTAATTTTACTAGTTTGTCTCCTACAGAAAAAAGATGGATACAGACTGAGTAAATAACACAAAGCACGCTAAGAAGAACAAACACCTGCATGCATTTTCTTTGTTAGATTTCTCTTTAAGTCCAAAGAAGTAAAAAAAAGAAAGAAAAGAATGCCAAACCACTTATAAACAAAGAAATGCACACTAAAATGTGTTGCACTTTTAAAATCTTACCTAATTAGCAAAGATGAAAAAGGAAGATAATACCAGTGTTGGTTAGGTTAATGCAAACATCTATTTAGAGTTGGAATATAAATGAGTAGAGTTTTTATTTCTGAAGTTTAATTAGGCAACCTGTTAGAAATGCCTTGCACCAAAATTGATTGCACTTTTATCAGGTTATTGTGTCAATCCCTTTCAGTTCATCACAGCTTTGTTTAGGAAGGCAGATTGTTGGGAACAAAATGTTCAACAACGGGACGACTGCTGAAGTCAACTGTGTTATAGTCACACCATGCATGTGATTAGAAGTAATGCTTAGGTAATGAAATGGATAAATGTTCAGAAAATGTTGCTAACCAAAAAGTCTAAAAGCTATTAGTCTATCTATCTATCTATCTATCTATCTATCTATCTATCTATCTATCTATCTATCATGCTTACTGTGTGTGAAACATACTTGCATCATCTCATGTAACACTCACACTCCCATGAAGTCTGTGCTGTTATTACCTTGTCACAGATAAAGATACTGGGAAGTGGGAGTATAGACTTTTAAACCCAGGTGGAGCAGGTGTAAATCATGCACACTCATTCTCTCTGTCCTGAGAATGAGTGTGTGTGTTCACGTATGTGGATGCAGGCATTCTAAAATACTTGTAATCATGTATTACAAGTGTTTAGTGCTTTCTTGTGTTTTTTCAACTTCTCCAGTGAACATGTGTTTTCTTTGAGATGATATCCTATGATCATCTGGCTCCTTGGGACCTGGGAGGATTCGAGGCAGCAGAAAGTGGCAAACAGATTTTCACCAGATGGACTGTGGAGCCAGGAACAGCCGCTCACTCATGCACTCTGTGCCATGGAAAGTCACTTTGCCTCTGTCTATATAGTGACAAATAAATGTGCTAAGGTGTGTAAAACCACCCCACACAATACCTGCTCAGTGAATGCTGTTCCCTTTCCTCTCACCTGTCTTCTGGAACACACCGATTCCAGGAGGGGTATTATCTAACTCTCTCCAATACACAGTTCTCAATATCTTAGGGAAGACCCTTGACCCCAAATCAAAGAGAAATATATTCTGCCTGACAAAAAAAAAAAAAAGCCTGTTAGATGCAACTGGACTTTCCTTCCCTCCTAAATGCTAGCCTTCTTTAGTCCTTGGTTTTTGAAGGTTCTTTCCTTCTCTCTCACAGTGGTCTTCACAAACTAGGGAATGTACATATGTACCTGACGTGTAACAAAAGTCCTTCCACAAAGTACATGGACACAAATAGTGTTAAAGGAATTAACTTCTAGAACCTCCATTTCCCTAAGACTCTTTCCTAAATTTGTCTGAGAATATATCTATGTTCAAGGTTCATTCCAGTAGCCTCACCTGCACTCTTACATTGGTCCTCCTACTGTATAGAAGAAAGATATAACTCACATCACAAATCTACTGTACCACATTGTCCAGAACTCTGAACAGCACTGGAGTTCCCAGAAAGGACCAATCTGATATGGGTTAAAGGTGATCCACTTGAAATCAAGGTGGTGATAAATCTCAGGTGGTGAGGGCTTTTGTAAAGAGTTAGAAATCGTGTATTTTGACCTGTTTAGGGAATTCAGATAGGTGGAATGAGGTGGTGAGAATGATGATAATTATAGTTTCATAACCTCTTCTAATCTATCCCTCAACTATTATTAGAGGCCCAGTTAGAGCAAAGAGAGTCAATGAGAGTTACTGTGCAGCCTTACCACATCCACATCATAATTTCATGGCTCCACAGCTCCATTCTTCAATCAGTATACCTCCATATGTCTTGATCTCTGACAAGTATTTATTGAACTAGGGGCCCGGTGCATGAAATTCATGCACTGGGGGTTGGGGGGGGGGTTCCTCAGCCCAGCCTGCCCCCTCTCACATATTGGGAGCCCTCAGGGGGTGTCCTACTAATGACTTAGTCTTGCTCCCTGATCCCCTTGGGGAGCGGGCCTAAGCTGCAGCCTGGCCTCCCTTTGTGGGAGGTGACCAGGCTAATCAGGGGAAGCCCCAGCCCCATCACCACGCTGCTGCAGCCACTGCCAGTCACCATATCCACCAAGGTGTTTTTATCAACATGGACTCCAGTCGCTTCACCACGAAAAAATGACAACTTTCTTTAGGCATTTTCAAGATGTGTCTTTCATAGGATATGACATTTCTTTCTTTCTTTTTATCCTCACCTGAGGATATGTTTCCATTGATTTTTAGAGAATGTAGAAGAGAAGGGAAAACAGAGAGAAACATCAAAGTGAGAGGAACACTTTGATTGGTTGCCTCCTGCATATGCCCTGACCTGGGCCCCAGCCAGGGAGGAGCCTGCAACCTAGGTACATGGCCTTAGTCAGAATTGAACCCAGACCGTGCAGTCAGCAGGCTGAGGCATTATGCACTGAGCCAAACCAGATAGGGAAGAATATGACATTTCTTAGCCCTCCAGCAGTGGACCTTCATTTTTTTATCCAGGGGTGTGGTGGTAAGACCCTAGATGGCCTTTAGAGATTCTTATTACCCAAGTTACTAAGAATATTACCAGTGGCATACAGGGAGCTTAGACAATGAGCAGTAAGAAAAGGTGTTTCCTCTGTAGTTCACTCCCATCACTGGCTCCACCCCTGCCCCTCCAATCTCAGCTCCACCCCTGCCCAGGCCTGTAACCTCTGGCCGAGGCTGCAAGCCTGAGCGGGAGACCCCTAAACCCCTCTGATCCATGGCTTCACAGAGCCCAGGCCTCTGCAATCACCAGCTCTGATCCTGCCTCCTGCCATCACCGGCTCTGCCCTTGCTCTACTGGCAGCCTCTGGCCAAGGCTGCAGGCCTGGGCAGCGAACCCCCAGACCCCTGCATTACTGGTTCCACTGGTGCCCAGACCCCTGGGATCGCAGGCTCCACCCCTGCCCCTCCGATTGCTGGCTCTGTGGAACCCAGGCCCCTGTGATCTCTGGCCTTGCCCCTGCCCAGGCTTGAGGCCTCTGGCCCTGGCCTTATGCCTAGGTAGGGCACCCTACCCCTCTAATCACCAACTCTACCCTTGCCCATGCCTGAGGTCTCTGGTGAAGGCCTCTGGCCTGGGCAGGGGAACCCATGCCCCCTTCTGATCGCCTGTTCCTCACCTTGGGCCCCCTGCCTCCCCCACCACCTGCCTGGCTAACAGGCCTGACCACTTCAGTGGCAGGGCTGAGCTGGATTTGGCACTGCCATCTTGTGGCTAAGGGTGCCGCCATCTTGTGGCAATGGGGGCAGCCATATTTGTCATGGAGTGACACCTAATTTGCATATTACTCTTTTATTAGATAGGATGTTGCTATGGGCATCACCATCTTGTGGCCATGGGGGTGACCAACTTTGTCACAGAGTGATGCCTAATTTGCATATTACTCTTTTATTAGATAGGATAATTCGAACTCCAAAAAAATATACATGTATATGTACCCTGTCCTCATAGAGCTATGTCTTAATAAAATTCTGTGTTAAAATTTGGTTATCACAGGGATGCATATTGACATATTTAAAACTATGTTCATTGAAAAATAAAGTCAGACTTTTTCTGACACAAAATAAATCTTACTTGGCTGGTCAAATAAATGATGAGGACGTGTAGGGTATATTACCTATACACTGAATGAACTAAATCTTCAGATCCAAGGACTGATGAATACACACTTAAAAGATGTAACTATAGGATTTTTGTCATAATGACATCAAAATATTGTTTGGCAGGCAAAGATATATTGAAATTACCAACATTTCTAAATTGCTAACACTTTCTAAGTAGATCAAGTTAGGCAGCATGCCACTAAGTGAAGGAGTACATCATTTTTAGTAATTTAATACTGTGGTAAATCCTTGCCATATACTTTTTGCTACATACCAAAAAAGTTGATGATTTTAAAAAGTGGATAACAAATGCTTTGGAAGCCAGGTGCCCACAAGTTTTTTGCTTTTCATAAAATCAGCAGAAGAGAGGGCAATAGCTCTGATTGGTTTGGCTCAGTGGATAGAGCATCGGCCTGCAGACTGAAAGGTCCCAGGTTCGATTCCAGTCAAGGGCACGTACCTTGGTTGTGGGCACATCCCCAGTAGGGAGTGTGCAGGAGGCAGCTGATCGACGTTTCTCTCTCATCGATGTTTCTAACTCTCTATCCCTCTCTCTTCCTCTCTGTAAAAAATCAATAAAATATTTTTTTTTTTAAAAAAGAAGAGAGGTCAATAAAGATTTTTATTGATGGTGGTTTGGTTTTGGGTTATAATTCAGGACAGAAATGATACTGCTCTAACAGAACTCCATCTGTCTCATCACATACTAGTAATCTGTAGATGTTTCTCACCATTTATAGCATAAAAACTAAAACTAGGAATGAAGCTGTTGTTGAAACCTTAGCAATAAAAAATACTCTTCCATGGGTTGAAATCATTAAAAAAAAGCCCCATTCAGCCCATTAAAAATGTATTTCCAATAAATTTTTACTTCGTATGTTTAATAACGACTTCTCAAAATGTTTAATACATTTATGTTGTTTTGATCAACTCTACTAAATCATTGTAATGAAAACCCAAATTAGAAGACTTTTTATTACTTAGAGCTTTATGATCAAGGAACTTTTAAAATGAAAATGTATTTAACTATCTTTTTAATTTCAAAGGGTTATAATAGCATTATCAATAAAAGAGTATTAAGCACAAAGTATATAACATGAGGATAAAATTCCACAGGGAAAATATAATAGAAATACAAGTTCAAAAAATAAAATGATGTAAAATTTTGATTGTTAAAGAACAGTTTGCTCATGTACTTAAAAATAAATGAAGGAGGATGAATAGTCACACAAAATAGTATTTAGATTCAGTTTTCTTTTAAAATGTCAATATTTATAATTAATCAGAAATCCTTTGCAACTATTTAAAGTTATGACGAAAAAAAATTTTTTTAATATATTTTATTGATTTTTTTACAGAGAGGAAGGGGGAAGAAGAGGGTTAGAGAGTTAGAAGCTTCCTGCCTGCACACTCCCTACTGGGGTTGTGCCTGCAACCAAGGTACATGCCCTTGACTGGAATCGAACCCAGGACCCTTCAGTCCTCAGGCCAACACTCTATCCACTGAGCCAAACCGGTCAGGGCTGAAAAATTCTTAATGTCAAACTTTAGATAATCATGTGTAAGGTGGTACAAAGGATTTTCAATTTGGGGAGCTATGAAATGATCAAAAAATTGGAATTCACTTTCTTCTACATTTCATGGCTATCTTTTTTTTTTTAATGCGACACAGGAGAATGACATTTATTGAATTTAAGGGGGCTACAGAAACACTTGATCTAGTCCTTTTAAGAGATCTGACCACATTCCTGAGCCACAGGCCAGGTGTTGGCTGGGTCTCCCATGCAGGTAGAGCAGATGCTTACAGCACATGAAGAGAAATGAGCATGAGGCAGTCTGAGGATTCTAACTCATAAAAGCAAAGGAAAACTAAATGTTCCACCTGTGTTACTTAAAGCTATCAAGTAATTTATACGTATAATCTGCAAGAATGAAAGAAGTCCCATGAAAAAATTAACATACAGAAATTCTCTTTTGGCCACCTTTTTAATGCATTATCTTTGATTTCATTAGACAAAAATCCCACAACTAAGTGCCCTATGCTATTTAGAAAGTTGTGTATATACACTGACACCCAAAGCATTAAAAAGACTTGGAAATAAATGACATGGAAGGATTATGGGACAAATACACAGCCTTTCCTCCTCTCTGCCAACTCTGACCAGAGGGCAACTTCGAGAATAGGAAGTAACTCATTCAACAAAATTAGAAAAAGGGTGTAGAAAGTACCAGCTCTCATCACTCGCCATCTTGAATACTCCTTAGCCTTCCAGAGCCTTGGTCTCCTTATCTTTAAAGTGGAATTTAAAACAGGCACTTCACCAGACTGCTGCAAATGGCAAATTAGAGTTGAATCCAAAAGAACATTATACATCATTATTGACTCATCACTTTGAGTCTTAAAAGCTTTCCTGTGCCAACACTTTGTAAGGACCTTGACTCGGTGTTCTCCATTCCATTCTCTGTCCTGGTGTTACCTCTCTTTTATTTTAAAGCAGCCCATTTGGGTAGAAGGATGGGTACAGAGTATTGCCACTGATGTCATACACTTAAGGCAAAAATTTATTATAGGGAGAATTCACTTTGCAAAGAAAAGCTAGCCTTGCTGCCCTAGTTTCACTACAATGAAACAAAGAACCACAACCCTGGGCACAGTTCTACTCTTAAAACAAGTATGGCTTAGTGTAGTCGGTCACTAAAATGAAAAAAGTCTCTATGATACAGGAAAGAAAAATGGGCAAATGAATTTCACCTGTAAGGTCAAGACTAATTACCAATTTTAAGTCAGATGAGCTATCTTAAAGCTGTAACAGAACCACAATGAGAAATAGGAACATCGGATTTGTCCTAAGGTTAAAACTCACAAATCCTGACATCCAGAGAGCCAAGATCACTTACCACTTCTTAAATTGAATTCAATACATAATGCCAAAGCTCTCTCTTGAGGTAATACATTAAAAGCCCTGACATCATTAACCTGGACAATTGACGCATGAAAGGATCCTAATTCATTAATTTGATAATTGATGCTCATTGCTTTGGACACAGACTTCAACACTGTCAAGCTAGTGTTTATCTGTAGGAAATAAAGACCAAAATAGAGTATGTAACTGTGCAGATCTGGCCCAGGCTTGGGGGAAAAAAAACACACACGGGTTTTAAAATTCTCTGAACATGAAAATGAAAAACACAACTAATAAACAGTTGTGTCGCCTTTTAGTCTTTGCCCCCAACTGTATTGCTTCATTTTTAACATATGTTTAACTGCTATTTCTTATTAAACTCATATTTAGGCAGAGAGAAACAAGCTTACCACATATGCTTTGGGTTATATACTAACTATTCCCTGTCAGATGGTGAGTAACAAAGAAAAGACACTGGGAGAGAAAATGTATATTTAAATCTAGCTTATGAAAATGCCTCACTTTGGGGAAGAAAAGCCTATACTTGGTCAAACTTGGGGTACTTTTCTATACAGAATTCTTTAAGGCACACTGGACACAGAATGTAATATAATCTTAGAGAGCCAAGTAGAGTCATCCTGAGTCCCATTTTAAAGGTCCCTGTGGTACCAAAATGACCCTTTTAAGTGTCCATGTACAAGATGGTACTCACTGGCTTCTAAAGTTCTAGTGAAAATCAGTGACCTGGTAATATTAGGACCTAGATGTAAGGGGTGCTGTGTGATACATAGTAAATAGTAAGAATGGCCCCTGCCTTTCCAGAGCTTGGAAATGAGCACTCTTGCTAAGAACACCCAGCTGAATTTAATCCTTGAGATGCTGCCTTCCCATCTGCTTTGGTTCTATTTTGCTGTTATCCTAAAACAATTATTTAGATTCCACACATCTTTCTTTTAAAATATACCTTTATTGATTTCAGAGAGGAAGGAAGAGGGAGAGATAGAAACATCAATGATGAGAGGGAATCACTGAGCAGCTGCCGTCTGCATGCCCTCCACTGGGGATTGAGCCCGCAACCCAGGCATACGCCCAACCAGGAATCAAACCCTGACCTGGTTCACAGGCTGACGCTCAACTACTGAGCCTTGCAGGCCAGACAACACACATTTTATCTTGATTAAACCAAGCACCTTCACCCACATCATGTCACTTAAACACTCTTTAAGGCTTGTCATAATTATTTTCACTTGATAGAAAGCAATCTGATTAAGGTCAAGTGATAAGTCAAAGGTCCTGCAGCCAAGGGGCAGAGCTAGGAACTGAACCCAGATCTTCTGACTCCAAATTCCTTCCCTCTCCTCATTCTATTGCACACACATCTAGCTTCCTGTCTTTCTTCTTTATTTCCATTTCGTGTTTCTTTCCTTCTCATCCCACTATCTGTGCCTTTCACATTCTCTTTCTTTGTCTCTTCTCTCCCTTTATAAGCAGCCATTATTTCATTACTCAATCTATTTCTGGCTTTACAGGTATTAAAGTTTCTGAACCCTAAACTAATGATGTCAAGACTAATAAAACGATGAAAGGTTTTGCACTTACTATTTACTTGTAAATGTATAAATCTTGTCTACCTTATGTGAGTAGTGGTTTGAAATAAAAACTGTAATCTAAAGAGGAAAAAGAAGTGGCATTCCCCTCTCTTTTCTCAAGGAAGATATTGGGAAAAATACTCTTATTAAAAGTATATTTGCAAAAGCTTTCCCACACACATAGGCACACACACAATACAAGTATTAGCTACTTGACACGTACAAAGCAGATTGAATTACTCCAGCCATTCCTCAGTACCTGGCATTTACGACGGTCACTTGAGCTATTCTGCTTTGTGAGGGTTTAACCCCAAGGAGAGTACGTTTAGCAAAGTTTGCTACAAGTACCCACTTAAGGATTCTCTCAGCAAACAAGAGGGAACATTCTTCAGCTAGAGTTTATGCTGGGGAGCCAGGAATGAGGCAATAACTTACAGAGAAAGTGCCAGGTTTTCTCCACAGTTTATCTCAATTTACATCTCTATCAAAGAAACAGAAAGAGCTAGGAGACCACCCGCTCTTGCCACTGGCATGGAAAGCCTGGGTGTGCAGTCCAAGCTTCCCAGTGGGGCAGTTTCTGTTCCCCAGAGCTGACCAGGAAGGACTTAGGGGGATGTTGCTAGCAGATTACAGAACACATGATTTTTTTGTGGCACCGCCACCATACTTACTATGAGCCTGCCTCAGTGTCCCTGCCTCTAAAATGGAAATAATAACAACATCTTTCTCACGGAATTGTTTGGAGGGTTTAATGAGTTCATTAGCAGAGATCTTAGAACATGTGCTAAAAGATGGTGTTGAGTACCCAATAAATTTAGCAGAAAAAAAGTCAATGATTTCCCCATTTGTTCATATTAGGATGCCCACTCTGGTACAATGATCTTTGCTGACAACCTTCTGCCTCACCCCCAATCCCATAAACACTAATGTGAATGTTGCTTTATTTCCTCCCAATCCTACCCTTTACCAACATGATAACCAGACAAACGAATTTATAAGCTGCCTAATGTATTTTGTCCCAGCTATAGGAATGCTGTAATTCAAATAAAATTCACATGTCTCAGGAAGATCCTTAAGTAATTGCTTTATTAATGAAAATTTCAGGCAACCTTGGAAATGTTTTTAGATCAGATATCCCTTCACATGTGCCTGACAGATACTATTTCACTACACCAGGTGGTGAAACTTCCTGATTAGTCTGCTCCAAATATTAATCATCACCACCAGCAGATAGCATCTTGGGATGACACACTTCCCTGAAATCTTTCTGGAGACACATTATCAATTTGGTGTACTGAGCATCAATCTGTGAGCCAGGGGGACTGAATTCTAGTTCCACAGCTGTTGCTTATTCCCTGAGTGGCATGTGACAAGTAGCTTTATTTTTTCAAGCCTCAATTTCTTCATATGCATCAGAGGAACAATACTATGTACTCACATTAATACAGCCTGAGGGGCAAATCCAGCCTGTCACCTCATCTGGTAAATAAAGTTTTATTGGCCCCAGCCACGTCCATCTAGGATTACTCTCCTGTGTTACGCAGCAGGGTTGAGTAGCTGTGACAGGGAGCCGTGGTCCTCAAAGCCAAACGTATGAAGCCACCTGCCCCTTTCCAGAAAAAGTTTGCCAACTCCTGCCCTGGAAGACTGCTGTTAGAAACCAAGGAAATGATGGGTCTGGAAGTGCTCTGTAAACTGTCACATTTATGTGAAATGTACATTTTTATTGCTGCCTTTTCAATGTTTATAGGCAATTAGTGTGCCCTTAGCCCACAGCTGCAGTCCTCCCAGCTAAGCAATCCTCAACACCTTGTGTCCTGTCCCATTGGCTCAGTTTTCAATTTCTCTGACTTTGTTACTGGGAGGGGTATTTTTGGACTTGCTCCAGTTCCTCCTGTTCGTTTTTCTGGTAAATTTTAATTAATGTACAGTATACTGGGAAGGTTATTATCTGGTTCTCACGTGAAATCCAAGTTAATATAGTCAAGAACGAAGTTGGCTTTTGAAATAACAACTCTGTAATGAAGCACTCTTGGTTAAGTCCAAAGAGCATGATCCAAAACCAGTTGAATCATTTACTAACTGTGAATACTTGAGAGAATTATTTAACCTCTCTCAACCCCAGCTTCCACATCTATAAATAGGAGAACAAATTACACAGACCTTAGAGAGCTATTGTAGAGATTACCACAGTGCATTTGTCAATAAGCTGATTTATGCAGAACACCCTGCACACAGTAGGTCCTAGGACAAGGCCAGGGATGTCTTCCTCACATGGTTGACCAAGACACTTTTCTATACCACTATAGTGCTAGGATCATTTTAAATTTGGGAGTCCTTTTATTGGACATAAGTATCCTGCCTTACATTTGTCCCTATTGAACTTCAAGTTGCTTTTGATTTATTGAGGTCACTTTGACTTCTATTTCTGTCTTCTGAGGAGTTGGAATTTATGCCTTTCTGAATTTGTATTCTGTGGACCTCATTTCCAAAGGATGAAAGAACAGGAGAAAACCCAGGCTAACTAGGGTTATAAGGTTAGCTGTCTAAGGCAAAATTAAGTGTAGAAGTGGACCAATTATTCAAAACCCAATATGACAAAAACGTTTCGGCTTGTTCCTATCTAAGCCTTAAGAAGCAAAATATTTTCCTCTCAATTTTTCACTCCACACCTCTAACTAACACAGACCAGACCAAGGGGCAGCAAGACAAATGGGCAGTCAAAACGAACAGCACAGTTGGGGGAGAGGAATGAGGAATGTGACTTTTCTTACCAGAAAGCACTCAGGTTTTTAAACCTTGCTGCCTTACCAAGGCTGGCTTTGAGGTTGTTTTAACCTCAGTCATTTTATCTACTAAAAACTTAATGTTTCTGCTCCATTTTCCTCTAGCATTTTTGATTCTAGTATTCACAGTAAGCACCAGATCTCCCCTCTAGCCTGAAACTCATTAGACTACTGCAAAGTAAGTCATAAGCACCTCATTAAGTACCATCATCAGGAGAATTGGTGTGCCTATCGATAAATATTAAAGTTGCAAATTCTCTCTCTAAAGAACGCACTTGCCACGCACAGGTATGGGATGCCTTTCTGCCGAAGACAGATCTCAATCACAGAAGACCAGGATTTAGGAAGGGGACTTGCCTGCCAACTAAGGATTAGCTTTTTTCCTTAGAGTCTTTAAAAACCAGCTAAACATGCATATAAAAATGTAAACTGCCTAAATCAGCAGTGTGGGAATCGTTTCAAATGCATTGACAAAACCACTTTTATAAATTGAGACATTAACTCAAAATTTTTAAAGTAAAGAAAAATTAATTGCATGGAAAGACACAGTCAAGTGTTTGGAAAACAGGCTTTTTGCTCAACAGGAAATTTGTAATTTTCCAATAACAACAATGATTATACTGGTTAATATTTGCTGAAGAGTCATGATATACAAGCCCCTGTACTGAGACCTGCATGTGCTCACCTGCTGCCCCACAAATCGAGGAGGTCTGTGCTATTATCACTCACCAGAAGTGAGGCTTTAGGAGATTGAAAATGTGCTACAGATAACAAATGTCAGTTTTTAAAAATCGGCTGCATCCATGGGAAGAGAACACTCTGAGAATCTGCTCCAAATGATGCAAGCTAATCTCAAAGTTGTAAAAGAGCCACCGCGACCTTAGGTTGTGTTAATGGAAGTAGAGAGTCCAGGACAAGGGTGGTGATGGCTTTGCCTAACTCTTTGGACCTCAGCATCCATCTGGGGATTCTGTGTTCAGTATAACAAATGAGATATGGGCAAATTATGGGGAGGGTGGCTGAGAGTGTGGAGGGACTTGAGTCATGACACCTGAGGAATGACTGGAAGAGCTAGCATTGGTAGCCTAGAAACAAAAGAGTACCAGGCTTTGAGAGGATGGCAAATAGTGCAATCTACACTAATAAAAGAGAAAGATGCAAATGAACTATATCTTCTCAACACCCACCAGCCAATCAGGAGTGAGTATGCAAATTAACCCAACAAATATGGTGGGTTAATTTGCATATACAGGCACCAAGTGGCCTGGGGCAAGGTGGGATGCTTGTGTCAATGACCCAAACATTCTGCACCCCTCCAGCCACTCTATGCCTCTGGGCAGCATGGGAAGACGGAAAAGTGGCTCTGGGCCAGAGCAAAGGTGGTGCCAGCAGCCAGAGGAAGGAAGGCCCATTCTTGCACAAGTCTTCATGTATTGGGCCTCTAGTAATACATAAGAGCACTGACCTGATTTCAAGTCTCACCTTTTTCTCCTATTTGCGGCAATATGTGGAAGAGGTTATGTAACCTCTCCAGGTCTGAATCTTCTCATCTCTAAGGTGGCAGTACTGTGACACCTTACCCTCAGGAATTAGATGAGGGCATACTAGTATAAGTAAAGCACTTACCCTAGTACCTGGCACTCAGAAAGCTCTTAGCAAATTCTAGCTACTATTATTATTGTTGCTATCCTTGTCATTCTTACGATTCTGAAAACAGAACAGTGATTTCCAAAAATTACTGCAAAAAACTGGTCTCCTGGGATCAGTAGGTGGCATGCCAATAAAGGTGTTTATGGTCCCAAAGGTTTGGGAAATACTAACTTAGATTTTTATTCTAGGCAGTGTGGCTTTCTAAGAAGAGGTGGAAGTATATACTGTATATACTAATTCAAAGATCTGTTTGGTTAGAATCATTTTTAAAGAACATTCCCTGGAAGGAATATGTGTTCCCCAGAACAAGCTTTGGGTCCCATGACTACAGATGGGCCTACATATCCCGGACACTGTCTGATGTCCCTCAAATGCACTCCAGAGTCTGCTTGGAAGTTTCAGGACCCACAAGAGGAAAGGAACCTGGGAGGTGGGCCACTGGGCAGGTTGTAATAAAGGAAATGTTCCTGGTAGATGCAAGACATAAGATGCAAGAAGCAGCTTTTCCTAGCCAGTATGGCTCAGTGGATAAAACACCGGCCTGCAGACCCAAGGGTCCCAGGTTTGGTTCTGGTCAAGGGCACATGCCCAGGTTGCAGGCTCCATTCCCAGTAGGGGGCATGCAGAAGGCAGCCAATCAATGACTCTCTCTTATCATGGATGCTTCTATCTCTCTCTTCTTTTCTGAAATCAATAAAAATATTTTTTTAAAAATTAAAAAAAAGAAGCAGCTCATTCTGAGGAAGCTGGTGGCACAGTCCCCTTGTAAGAGCTCACTGTTAAAGTAAAATGGCCCAGATAAACCTGAGATTCATTAATGAGACTTGGAAATAAGGTTGTCCCATATAGATTCACCCAGAGACATATGAATGAATAAAGAAATGAGGTTGTCCTCTGTTTTAAAACACATTGTAAAAATCACACCATGATTATTACCACTGATTATCTCTATTGATAAAATTATAAAGAGCATCAAAAAGTATCATTTGAGCCTTTCTTTCCCCAGTGGCATGTATTGCATACATGAGACCCTTGTGATTCCTATGTCCTCACTTGTTGGCTTAATCTCAAGGGCTCTGTTGGAATGTTACACATAAACAAGTTCCAAATGAGGGAGATGCGACAGAATCCAGGACAGGCTTTGTGTAGACATGGATTTTCATATGCTCATTCAAAATATTTGCTGTCAACTGTACTTGGTTAAAGTGATTGTTACATACAGCATGGCTAACTTTTTATGTAAATGAAATGCAAATGTATGCAATGTTATCTTTAATGCAGATGTTGCAGAAAGTATTAAGATATGCTGAGAGCCTAATTAGGTCCTACATCAAAAACTATATATAAACTTGACTCCAATGTCTCAGGAACACAAATTGAGCCTAGAAATCCCAGTTTGCAAGCTTAAAAAAAAAGAGATGTACATATATATTTTAAGTCGCTGTTCTTTTTCTTCTCCCTTCTCTAAGACTAAGCACTTAAAAGGATAATCTTGGACAGATATTTCAGCGTAAGAGTGGGGGGTGTAGAGTGGATGGGAAATGAACAAGTTTCTTTCTAGCAAAAACCAGGAAGCAAGAAAAGAAAATCAACCACAAGCCCAAGAAAAGGCAAAACAAAGCTGCTTATGCTTTCTGTTTTCGTATTAAAAATGATGACTTGCCAGAAAAGCATATTTTTGCATTTATTTCCATTTCTAACTGTCTCAGAGACAAACACATGTGCATTCCTCCCTCATTGCTGGGGCAGATAAACCTTATATGAATTCCAGTTCCCTGAGTTCTCTGTGTTGATCATTCCTACAGGGTGGAGCCCAAGTTTACTATTATCTAAGGGGTGAAAGCGTTGACAAAGCACATAAACATCAGAGCAAGTACCGAAGCAGCACACTCAGCCTACATAGTAGAACAAGCCCTTCCCAAGCACTTAGGAGCCCTGTTTACACAGAAAATTGGAGAAACTGTTCAACTGCCTTCCCATGTGTTATGATGGATCCCCCAAAGAACTCTCCTGTGGCATGCTTTGTTAGGCCACTATATTTCACCAGGCATAGTAGAAAAGTGTGAAATGGAATGTTTTTATAACTGTAATCCAGGCTCTTCACTAACTCAGAGGAGCCCCGCCTTCCCATTCCTCAGCCAAGTGTAGTGGGCATAAGGTGACAAGTTTCTGAAGCCTTTGTGGCACAGCTCTCTCAGCTCTCGCTGCCACTGCCTCCCTATGCTCCGACAGCTCGGAGGCCAAGAGCCTCAGGGACTTACTGCCTCTTTCATTTAAGGGGCTTCCCCCTCTTAACCCTACCTGTTAACATCCCAGGATTGCTTTAGGAATCAAATGAGGGAGAAAAGGCTGCCAAAACAATCTGGAAAAGTATCTAAAATAGTTCATAAATGTCAGGTACCATGGGTCTCCAAATTGTGAGGGGATGTGAGTGTAAGGTGAAGCACAGATATATTCTACATTGCTTGTATTTATATACACATCTGTATTTGCATTCATCATTATTTGTGTGTGTGTGTGTATAATATATATATATATATATATATATATATATATATATATATATATATATATCTTCTATAATAAAAGCAAAACATGCAAATGTGACCGTTACCACCAGCCAATCAGAGTGGCTGTATGCAAATTAACCCAGCCAAGATGGAGGCCAACAGCCAATCAGAGCGGCTGTATGCAAATTAACCCAGCCAAGATGGAGGCCAACAGCCACGGAACTTGAGCAAATCAAAGGGTTCTGTTGCAACTGCCTGCCTATGGCAGTTGGAAGTGGCACCAACTGCCTGCCTATGGCAGTTGGAAGTGGCACCTATGG
>PVJC01033627.1:0-19268 GCA_004026665.1 Murina feae
TCTCTGATGATTAAATTAAGTGTGCAGGTCAAAGATGACCAAGACAAAATGAGGAAAAGGCAGTAATATGAGAAGACACAATGGATAAAGCCAGCATTTCATATATTTTCTTTGTTGATTTTCCTTACCCCATCATAGGTAGTATTGGGAATAGTTAAAATTCTAACCTGGGCCCTTATAAAGAAGTTATTTCCAGGTTGTTGGGGTTTTTTTGTTTTGTTTTGTATTTTTTAGAGATCATGAAATTCTCACTTCAGCCTAAGAGGGAAGCCCTTTGTGCTCTACTTTTTGAGATGAGGAATTAACTCTGGAGAAGCTGGACAGAAGGATGAAGTCCACACATGTGCAATGGAACTAGACTTGTCATTTAAGCCTCCTGAATCACCACGCAGGGGCCCTTCAAAACAGAGCTCTATCTAGATAGGAACTCTGTCTTTTTATCTATTAATTGATAATTATACTTTTCAGGAAAAAATGAAAGTAAAATCAACAAGACTTAATAGGCGTCATGAGGCAAATATTGCTGTTACCCAGGATGCAGTTAAAGACATTTTCTTTTAGAAGTATTAAAAATAAATCTGTCCATAAATGGCAGAGTGAGGAGTTAGGCCCAATCCTTCTGAATCTAGTCCTTGATTTCTTAACCATTCTACTAAATTAAAAAAAAAAAATGAGTAACTTTTGTTACTTACCTATTTCTACTGATTCAAAGTCAAATCTGCCACAATGGCATCTCAAAAATATTTACATTACTCTTAAAATCTGACTAAACTAAATCTCATCTCCGTCTTTTAGGTGATAACTTCATGTACTAATTTTTGAAGCTATTAGAAACATCTGATGTGAACTCTTTTAATACCCTTTTTCTCTAACATGCCTTCAACATGTTTTCAATACCTTTTCTGTCTTCCCAGGAGATTGTGTCAATTTCTTTCTAATGTTAATTTATCCCATCTATTTCTTCTCTAGTATTTGATTTCTACCTTTATTATTGTCTCCTCTTACCTTTGTCATCTGGCTCCCCATTACTTATTAAAATCTTAGTCCCAGTGCACTGCTATTCTTTGAATTAACATGATTGCTGGGGGTTCAGTTAATGCCTTCTGCCACCACCCATTTCTCACTTCCCCTCTCAGCATAGTTTTAAATTCATGGTTCTATACTAAAATTATTCCAAACTATAGTATCTCCCCAAGCAATCCATGGGCCTCCAGGATATTCTCTCTTTAAACTCTCACTGTAAATACCATTGCATTGCCAATATCTCCACATGATGTTACTGTATGCCTCAAATCTAGCATTTTAGTTCTATTTCCCACTTGTGCTGTATGTCTGTGTGTTTCACTTAATAACTTAAAGTAAATAAGCTGAATGCCTAAAGTACCTTTTCCAGCCCTTCTTCCTTGAGGCTGATCACATCCAAATCAAAATCTGTTCGTAAGCCATTGGTTTTGTTGAAAGTTATTCTGCCTGTGAGACCTTCCCAATGTGCCTACGGAAAAAGGAGAAAAAAAAAGATTAGTAAATAAGTAAAGGAAGAGAAAACACTTTTCCAGGAAAAAAAGGGAAGAGCTTTTCATCACTTCTCATAAACTTACATTGCTATGGAATTTAAAAACACAAAAGCTCATTTAGCAAAGTAAGAAGGATTTAGTCACTTATTATCATATCGAAAATAGTGAATCTATCACTGGAGATTATAAGTAGAATTACTGTTATAAAACAGCACTACTAAATTCATACTAATGTGAAAATAAATTTATTTTACCACAATGAAAGAAACTGACACTAGGAAAACCTACATTATAGGACTTTGATTACGCACTTCCCCCTTAGAGTAACTACCTTATTACTTTAGTTTTTCTTAAGTGATAAAGGGGAAAATGTATGAAAATTACTTCAGATAAGTTAGAATTCCTCCTGTAGGAGATCTCCATGTAGAAGGAAGTATATATAATAATCTACTTAATGTATTTACCCTTCAATGGTAAATAAATATCTGGCCTTTAAAAAAAAATATATATATATCTCAAGAAGTTTTCCCATTCTGCTGGCTATTTTGTTCCAAATAGGTGTTTTCCATTATTTGTCATTTGAAAATAACTTGAAAAAAGTTATATATGAAAAATTTAAGTAATGTAACATATACTCACAACTATGTTTGAAAGAATATACATCAAGACCCAAAGAAATAAAACCCAGTAGATCATGCGGAAATTTTCAGTAAGGACTACAAATGGATGTTATCATTACTACATTCCTTAGACTTCATGTGTTTCTTTGGTACTTATGGGTAGATATTCTAAAATAGTTTAAGATGATAAATCATAAATAAAATAGGGAAAATCATAATATATACATATATGCACATTGTAACATGCCATCAGTAAACTTAAACATGTATTAATTGGTCTCTGATAAGGAAGAAACATGTATTTTTAATACAAATAAAATAATTTCAGGTAATTAACAAAAATGCAAATTAGTATAAAAATAGACAAGGTGATCAAGAAGTACAAAAGTAAAAGTGTAGAACATCAAAACAAATGTGGGATACAGACTGCAAGAGAAAATTTACATCAGGTGAAACTGTACATCTAATAAAAATCAATCACAAATTCAATCTTGAACTTCCTAGCAACCAGAATAAAGAAAATACAATGAAAAAAAATATTCAGGGTCCATGATTTAAGACATAGCTACTCCCCAGGAGAGGCACAGCTTTCCCTGGCACTGAGACCTGAGAGAAATGTTTCCTTTTGGTCCTCAGAAAGGGGGCATTGTGTGATTTAGTGGACAAGGTCCTCAAAACACCCTACAATAAATACAATAGTGAGTTTCATACAACTGCTTGTTATAGGGATGTTTGACACATGCCTCAGTACTCAAGAGCTGCACTCAGGAAAAGCTATTTTTCAACCAGCTACAGCTGTGCACTAAGTTTGCGGCTCTCTGATGCTGTTTTAAACCTGAAGTAAATGTAAAGGTGGAACACTACATGAGAAGCATGTTCTGCAGGGAGTATCATGTCACCTATCTGAGAATCCTATAAGAATTACACAAGGAAAGTTTAAGGATATTTTTTCCCAAAGACCTGGAGATTTTTAATTATGATCCTATTTGCACTTTCACTTTCATAAAGAATAATTAATTATATGATGAACTGATGATCTCTTGTAAGCCATTAATGAAAAATCTTATATGATAATAATACCTGTGATTTTTCATAGCAAAGATTAAATAGTTAAACTTTCATAGTTAAACTTTCATATAAATATTCCTGTTTTAATCAAATGAAAAGTATCCTAAGCTGACAAAGGAATTTCCTTCATAATAGGAAGAATTTAAAAAAAGATGTGTGTGTGTGTGTGTGTGTATGATTTTTAAGAATTTTCCTTTTCTTTCTCAGTATGTACATAGTCTATTACTAAAACACATGTAGTAAGAAATAATATATGACCGTAAGAATGGCTGCATTATGCAATATAAACTTTGCACTTTCATAAATATGTATTATGTTTTATATTAACTGTCAATTAAAATAACTAGACATATTAACTAAGAAGCATAGAGCTAAATAATAGTTTAAGATTTACATTGTGGATATAACTTAGTGTAGTGTAAATGGCATGCATGTTAAAGATTCATTACATGTTATCTTGTCTAAAACGTAAGCAAGCATTATTTAAACATTTTTATCTCCACATAAATGAAACGTGACACGCATAAAAATTCAGAAAGGTGAAACTAACAATGCCATCCATCATAGGTCACAGATTTTTATCTGTTTACACAAGTATAGATTTTTTAAGGATGTTCATTAATTTATTAAGTAATTTCCCCCTTTTGTTTCATATCATTAAGTAAAAAGTGTTCATTTTGCTTCTATGGTGAAGAGAGAAAGTTTAATTTAAAAGATAAAAGTAAAAGGTCACCTGTTAAGAACACTGCAAAAATCTCAATGCATTCAGCTTGAAGACAAAAGAGACATGAGATGTGCACCTCCTGACATACCTCTTTAATTAGGCTCATGAAGCGGGTCCCGAAGCGCCAGGGTTTGTGGCGATTACACTGTAAGGAGCTGACTGTCATCTGGGGAAACTGTTGGACACCCACAGACACCACGTGCACCGCATCATACATCAGAGCAGCATCAGTCTGAAGCCAAGAAGAAAGGAAACATGGGGTCAATGGCACAAGTGAAACCCATGGTGTTGGTTTGGAATGGAAGAAGAGGAGGTGATGGGAGAAACAGATATCCAGGAAACAGCATCTTCACATGCTCTGGTTATCTTAAAAAAGATATTATGAGCCCTAACCAGTTTGGCTCAGTGGATAGAGCGTCGGCCTGCGGACTCAGGGGTCCTGGGTTCGATTCCGGTCAGGGGCATGTGCCTTGGTTGCGGGCACATCCCCAGTGGGAGGTGTGCAGGAGGCAGCTGATCGATGTTTCTCTCATCAATGTTTCTAACTCTCTATCCCTCTCCCTTCCTCTCTGTAAAAAATCAATAAAAAATATATTAAAAAAAGATATTATGATCAAATTACTACATCAGCTCCGTTAGAATATTTGACAACCATCGTTTTTCCTAAAGTGATAACCTAATTTCATGTTGTCTTAGTATATCTGTTAAAGAAATGTATGAAGACATTTATTACTTCATGTTTATTACTACCTCTGTTTCCATTTTATTGTCTCACTACACCTACACACACACACACACACACACACACACACACACACACACACACACACACACACTGAATGCAATTGTTAACATTTGGAATGGCTACAAAGATTGCATATTGTGCATAAAAATTAATAAGTAAACAATTTTCTTGTATAGGGAGAAAAAAGATATGGTAGAAGATTCACCTAAATTATAAAAATATAAAGCCTGATCTCTTCTTCAATTCATTTTTCAAAAGGTTCCATCTCAGAAATGATGCTACAGTTTTGAATCTCAATACATGTATTAATCCCTTATCAAGAAACTAAGCTTAATCCCCTCCGCTCTTTTCTTTTCCCCAAATTTCCATATGAATGAAAGTTCATTTTGGCTTCTCAAGTAAAAGGAATATGAAGTCTACCCTGTCTGCTCCAATGACTGACCACTTTAGAAGTTGATGATAAAAAATAAAATGTTTATAAGTCATAACAAACCAGAGGCTCAGCGACTGTCAATGCTGGGTGAAGTGGACCCTCACATTGTATTTAATGAATCTAAGCCAGGCTCACTACCTACAGAAGAGGGCCATACTGACAGTGCTGGTAGCAATGAACTTTGGGCCATCTGCTTGGCATGCCTGGGAATAAAAGCACATATTTCCTCTTCTCCTTCACACAATTAGTGAGCTGTGAAATGAATTCCAAAATGAATAGGAACCCTGCAGATTACAGCGCTCTCCACAATACAATACAAAAATGAGTGCACAGGGTACCTTTCATGCAAATGGATCCTAAGGAGCTCTACCACATAAAACAGAAGGCAGCTAAAGAGCACAATGCAACGACAGAATGTAATAATAATGCAACTTTATAGTTCATAAATCTCTGGGAAATAGAGCTCAGATTCGTAACCTTTATTTTTTAGGTATCAGCTGACTGTTTTCACATACTCTGAATGCTGTATAGTGACTAGACTAGTGGGATTGACAGGCATGCATGGTGAGCCTGAGGTTTAGACTGATATTTGTCTTTGGCTTGAGTTAACAATCAGAAGATATATTTCATATGCCGCACAGGTGGTCATGAAAATAGTTACTAAGATATAAAAGACACATTTGATGTCAAAATAAAATTAATTTTTAAAACATTGCTATTAAAAGGAATAGAAAAAAGAACTCTTTCAGACACTACTAAATGAAAGATAAAGGGCATTTTGCAATATGCACCACAAGGTAGCATTAAAAAAATCCATGTTCTTTGACTCATTAATTACTCTAAGAAAATCAATGATAAGAACAAAGGCTACCTACATTATTTATTTTTAACAGATAAAAGTGGAAACCTGCTGCATGTTCAAAATATGACAATGATATTTTATATAACTATTAAAAATCATGTTCTGAAAAATAATCAATTAGACTGAAAATTAGATTGAAAATCAATTAGAAGTGATTTACTAAGTGTAAAAATAGATAATACACAACTATATTTCAATCATTAACCATTACATACATCTTTATAATACTTGACATGGCTATTTAATTTATTTAATTCTCACAATAGTGATTAATAAAAACACTACTGCTGTTCCATTTTACAAGTGACCAAACCAAGGTTGAGAGAAGTTAATGAACCAAAGTCACACAGTTAAGAAGTGAAGAGAGACCAGATTCAAATGGTCTCTCTGCTCTTGGCTGGTGCTCTTAATTATCATATTGCATAAGTGTAACAACAACAACCAAAAAAAAAAAAATCAAAAGGAAGAAAACACACTAAAATGATACCTATGATTAATTTTGGAATAAGGAAATACTAGAATTTTAATTTTTCTTAAAATTTTACAGTTATTTTTTAAAGACGAAAGGTTATAAAACACCAATGCAATTATTGGCAAGATGGGAACTTTTATCTATTCCCACAAAGTAATGAAAAGAACACAAATAATGATATTCCTATTATCCTGCCATGAGTTACTGACTTATTGCCTAATCTAAATTGATAATGGTAGGAAAAAAATTGACTAATTCAGAGTTTGAAAATCATTTTGGGGATATAGTTGCAGTGTCTGGATCAGAGGACACACTAGTTGATAATCTCTTTGAGATCTGTGATTTTAAGTGTATTTATAAAAGAAATACAACATTTATTAATCTACAGGGGGGACAAAAGTATATTTATAGCTGTTCATATGGAAAATAACATGAGAATTAACAAATAATAATACAAGAATAAACTTTCGCATACACACAAATGTAAACCTACTTTTGCCAAGCACTGTATAAGTTAAGTCCTAAAGAAACATTTTTAAATAGTGAAAAAGTTATTGATCAAATTACCTCTCGAATTACCAGTTTAAAATACTATGTTGATTTATGATAAAGCAAAAACTATAACTTCTGAAACTGTTCTTTATGTATTTTCATCAGGTTAGGGTGCTTTTTTTTCATCCTACTTTAGATCAGTTTTTATGTGACAATATGGGCTTACTTTCCATTTAAATTTGATATCCTGTCAGACTTACCTTTACTTTCTTCTTTGTAAAACTATACGTATGCAAATTCTCCCATCTTTTTAAAAAGTTTTATCTTATTGTTTAAAGTACTGCATATAGTATTACATATGTCTCCTTTTGCCTCCACTGACCTCCCTTAGGCCAACCACACTCCCACAAGCCCTCACCCGCCATGTGTCTGTGTCCACTGGTTATGCTCATATGCATGCATTCAACTCCTTTGGTTGATCTCTTACCCCCACCCTGAACCCCTCTCCTGCCTTCTCACTGAAGTTTGACAGTCTGTTTGATGTTCTTTGTCTCTGTATCTATTTTTGTTCATCAGTTTATAATGTTCATTATATTCCACAAATGAGTGAGATCGTGTGATATTTATCTTTCTCTGACTGACTTATTTTGCTTAGCATGAAAAGTTGTAAGAAACTAGTGTTTTCTAAAATGTTTCTTATTTTCACAATAGTGCATATGCTTGAAAATTTGTATTAGTAATATTATTAGTTAACATTTGTTTATTATTTACTAACACTCATAGTGTGAGGCATTCTCCTTAAATCATTTCCTTTACTTCTCATACTATCATCCTGTTGGGAATCCACTGAATTTGTATCTGATAGGAAATCGAGGCAGAGAGCATGTAAGTACCTGGCCTAAGATCATATCATATAGGGGAATCTGGATTTGAATCCAAACAATATCCAGAGTTCACATCCTTCCCTCTAGGTAGTTGCTCAGTGCTCTACATTTCATAAAGTAAAATAATACAAATGATTTTTGAAGTTACAAAATATAAGAAGTATTAATAAGAACTTGAAAGTACTAGTATGTATAATTTTTGATAAGCAATAAATATTCACATCACGAACATGTACTACAGAGTAAGGAAAGGTATAGATTGTGGAGAATTGATAAGTATAAATTCACACACACACTCATACACACACACACAAAAATACATTAATGTCTGGTATTGGGTCAATAATAGGTTAGTTAGGAAGTTAGGAATGTTAACCAGGAACAAATTCATGAAAGAAATAGATTTCCTCTCTACGGTTGCTGTTCAGAAGATTTTCCAAAGGCAGAGTATCTTTCAGGATCAGGCTTAAAGGGCCTCTCTTATTCTCAGCTCTAAATGAGAGATTTATTGAGCTGCTCTTGCTAAATCTTTCACCCTCTCACATTGACTCTACAATTCCTGTCTGACTCTTCTCTCAATGGAAAATAGAAAAAAAGGAAGGAGTAAAACAAAAGAGGAGAAGAGAAGAGGAGACATAAAGGTTAATTTCTTTGTTGTCATTTTCATATTACCACTAGTGGCCCAGGGTACAAAATTTGTGCACGGTGGAGGAGGTGTTCCTTAGCCTGGCCTACACACTCTCAAATCTGGGACCCCTTGAAGGATGTCTTACTGCCGGTTTACAGGGATCAGGCCTAAAATGGCAGTCGGACAACCCTCTCGCAATCCGGGACTGCTGGCTCCTAACCACTCACCTGCCTGCCTGCCTGCCTGCCTGATTGCCCCTAACAACACTAAACCCCACTGATGGCCTGCCTGGCCCCAACTAGCCCCCCTGCTGGTCTGCTTACCCCCAACTGCCCCATCCCCCACTAGCCTGATCACCCACAACTTCCCTCCCCTCTTGGCCTCTAACCACCTCTACCTCGGCTCTGCCATCATGGCTTTGTCCAGAAGAATGTCCGGAAGGTCTCCTGGAAGGTCTCCCAGTCTAATTAGCATATTACCCTTTTATTAGTATAGATAGAGGCCTGGTGCACAGGTGGGGGCCAGCTGGTTTGCCCTGAAGGATGTCCCGGATCAGGATGGGGATTCCCTTGGGGCATGGAGTGGCCTGGTTGAGGGGCCTGTGGTGGTTTGCAGGGACCCATGGGGTAAGGGTCCCTGCTGGGGGGTGTGTGGCCAGCCTGGGTGAGGGGCAACGGGCTGTTTTCAAGCTGGCCACACCCCCTTCAGGGTGTGGTCCCTGCTGGGGTGCCTGGCCAGCCTGGGTGAGGAGCTGATCGTTGTTTGCAGGCTGGCCACAGACTCTTCAGGGTGGGGGTTCCCACTGGGGTGTCTGGCCCGCCTGGGCTGCACATGGCCCCTGGCAACCCAAGCTCCCAGCCCCTCATTTTTTTCTTTCTTTGTTTTCAGCACCTCCTTGAGCAGAGGGAAGTAGGTATCTTGGATTTATTTATCTTCTATAATTTAAACTTTGTAGCCTTGAGTGGAGGCCAAGGTTGGCCAAAGCAGGAGGGAAGCTTAGCTTCCTGCATTGCTGGGGACAACCCAAGCCTGCTCACTCCAGCTCTATGGCCACCACCATCTTGGTAGGATTAATTTGCATACTTGCTCCTGATTGGCTGTAGGGCGTGGCTTGTGGTGTAGCAGAGTGACATCAATTTGCATGTTTCTCTTTTATTAGTGTCAATTAACTTACATTGCATGCTTTCTCTATATCACACAATCATGTTATTTTATTGTACATGCATTCTCACAAAGACCATAGATTTTAGGAACTTGGCAAGGTTAAATTAATTCTCTCAAGATATTATCACCTTGAGAAATAAGACCCAGAAAACAAGAGTCAAGCCAAGTTTAGCTCTTAGAACTATTCTCCAAACTTTCATAACAAGACTCTGGCAGAAATACTCAGAAACAAGACTTAGAAACAAGATTCAGGCAAGGCCTAATTCTTAGAACCACCATCCGCACTATTGTAATTGACTGCCTCCCTAACCAATATTCCCACTGAAACTGTGAAAAATGGTGGAGGGGAAAGTGATGGGAGCTGGGCTCGTATTATCAGAGGCTCTGCTGAATACGAGACAATTATGTCCCCAGGTCCCATAGAGAGGAAGTATGTCTCTGAGCTGATATTCAAATAAAAGTTCATTTGGTTCCCAAATCAGATTTTTTTTAGAGATCATAGCTATCTCTAAAGAAAGTTTCAAGGTTAAGCATAATTGCAATTTAACCAATTAAATTAAAATTAAAAAATGTGTACAATTTGGCTATTAAAATTCATATGGGGGGTGAGATAAGTTATAGTCATTCGCATCCTAAACTACAAAGATAAAAGCTAAGCAGAGAAAAAAGTCAGCAGTGAAGACAAAACCATCTGTCCTATTTTTCTCTCTTTCAAGGATAATTACTCATTTATATATAAACATATCATACTTATTGGAAAGCTAGAATATCTGTTCACCCTGGGAATACAGCCCAGAAGAAAGCACAATTAGATAGATGCAGACAGAGCTATGTGCAGACATCCAAGCTTCAAAGCTGGGTCAAGCATCCATCGAAAGCAACTGGAACCCGCCAGAGATCCTAGCTCAGACTACAGTGGAGTTGGAACTTTATTTTTCTTCCTAAAATAAGTTAGTTAATCTACAAAGAATGTATGTCTGTTGGTCAAAATCTGGTTTTTCAAACCTTTAAAATTGTGCAATAGAGTCTTACACATCTCAGAAAATCTGTAGTGATCTTTCTAAATGGTAGCTTACAAGATCATTAAAAGTGCCTTTGCGTACATTTTAATTATGCATTAACCATCTCACTATTGTATTTGTGGGTTTATCTTATCCCTTGTCTAATTACTTTTAGACATGGAGTGTGTAACTGGGATGCAGGTGGAAGACTGACAAATGCTAATATCCACGGCTGAGCTATTGCCACAGAAATTGGTTTAGTCACCCAGTGCTACTTTCATCTATCTCAGGGAACCTCGTGTCTGATAAGACTTCCAAGTATTGAAAGAACTGTGATATATGCTTACATTTCTTTTACGCTCTGAAAAAGCACACTGCACGCTTTTAAATAATTGAAGAATCAGAGAAATTTGATGCTCTCAAAAGTTTCAAATGATCAAAATTACTATTGTGTAATATTTTTTTTATTTTGTATGTATAATTGGAACATTTCCTAATATGTAAAAACAGGAATAATAATGGATGCTGTGAATGGTTAAAATATTTCTATGTACTTAGATTTCATTTATAGAAGACTCTAGTACTAAGCACTAACTACCAACTATGTACACATTGAGTGCACATGTTATTTCTGTTTCTGATCATTAAACATTTTTGTGAGGTTCTGAGATAGATGTTCTAGGAGTTATACAAAATAAAACAGCTTATATCTGCATTAAGCATGAAACGAAAATTAGAAATGAAAAATTCTGAACTACATACAATCGTAGGAGACACTGGGACAAAATCTCTCAGATATACTAAAAATGTCTCTCAGCAAAAAGCTGTCAAAATTATTTAATTTTTGTTCCAAGGAGGGGACATTCTTCTGGAATGTTCTATCCTGCAGAGATCATGGCTTTGGGGGCCCTTAATGAATTTGACTGGGGGAACTTGAAACATTGCCTCTTCAATTTATTTTTTGTATTATGATACATAGAGTTCCATATATGACAATATCATCCTCCTAAAGCACTTTGTGCATATTTGCGCTCTTATCCTGGGCTCCAAACATCCACAATGTTGTATGTAATGATGTACATGTAAATGTAACCACTCTTAAAAAAGAATTGTGATTTTTGTTCATATCTTAATTGTAATGATGAACACATTGGTTTATACATATATCAAACTTATACAAGTGTACAATTTAAATTTGAGAAGTTATATATGTCAATTTTACTCCAGTATAGCTATCAAAAAGTTAAAAAATGTAATCGTGCATTTTTCTGGGAAGATGGTTTATAGATTTCATTTTATTCTAGAAATGTCCAAGCATCACTGATCTGTATCTTCTTTATTCATTGCACATTCTAGTTTTAATAAAACTATTTATGCTTTCTCATGTTTAACCTTCCTTTTATTAGCATTTTCCAGATAATAACCATACCTTTTTTTGTAATACCCCATATGATATTCCATACATTGTCTTGCCTATAATGACAATATAAAAGTATTTTCCCAATAAATTGATTAATTCAACCAAAAAGTTCATTTAAACTGTACAAGAAATGGGTATTATGTAGTTTTGAATAACAGTCACACTTCACCATTTAGTTAGAATATATTACCTCCCAGAGGTACAGTGAACCAAATCTGCCAGCAATTCAGACCTGGGAGGAATGTGAATACAGCCTCCGTCCTGTTTCTAAATGAATTTATAGTAACAGGACTGTGAACACATTTATCTTTTCATTCAATAAGTGTAGGCAGGTCCCCTTTGAGATCTGAATGCTAGCTGGCAGGTGGCAGATCCATTCTGAAACTCTTATGTCTGAGAGTTTGCTCATTTCTGAATTCCCATCTGAGTTCAGTGCGTAGCACAAAGAGAACTGTCTAATACTAGCAAATGGAATTTAAGTTTACAAATGCTGGCTCTTTCATTGACTTGATCTTTTATCTACAACAAATAATCAAAAACTATAAATCCCCTGTTGCCCTGTTTCCTCATTTTTTAATTGGAAATTAAAAATGGCGATCTGCCATAACACTTCCATATTGAAAACATCACTTTTTAAAAAACAGACAATTCCAGGAGAAAAACAATTACAGCTATCAATTCTCTAATTTGAAAATGCAGGTATAAAGGGTGGTGGGGAAAGGGGTGGATTCTGACCTCTGGAACTTCCTGTAGAGTCAGCACAAGCTTAAATGCAATGGAGATCACCTCCCTTCTGAGCAAGAGTAAGGGCCACACATGGAAGGCAAGCTGGTGCTCGCTCATTCAGCTGGCACACAGCACCAGCACTCTGTCTGGCACTGAGCAGGTGCTAACAGAACAGAGGGACTGATGAAGAAACGTCCTCAGACCCCGTCGGGAGCCAATTGTCAGAGACAATTCTCCCAGTTACACTGCAGCTGCCATGAGGCTCTCTCTGTCGCTGGCTCTTTGTACTATTCTGAAATGGAGTTCTTTACTGGCAGCTGCATGGGGTGCACAGACTGCACGAGATAATGCTTTAAAGCAGTTTGCACAATCCCTGGCACATGCTATATAGGCAGGTGTTAGATGATGATGATGATGATGATGATGATGATGATGATGACGACGACGACGACAATAACGACGACCAGAAGATCAGTAATCTCTTCAACATGGATACTATCCAAAAGAAGGAATCTATTTAAAAAGTATAATGTTTCAACCCTTCTACACCCACTGTTAGCCTAAATGAAGGAACAGGCCTCATGCTGTTCAAAAGCAGACCAAGTTCAGGAAGGAGATGAGCAGGAAGAAAATTATCATACAACAACCTGATTCTTATAAAATGTAGTATATACGCAATACCACAATTCAGAGCTCAAAAAAAAAATTACTGAATACACAAGCATTAGGTGACACATTTAGTATTAAAGAATAAATATAAATGACAAAAAACAGTAAAGTGTCTTACATTTGTTACCAAACAAAGAGCTGCTGTTGGACAGATAATTGTATACCAGCCATGTAAACCTGGACAAAAGTACCTCAGATTTTTTCTAGTCTTCAATTTCTTTTTATGTAAGAGGATGGGTTAGAACCCAGTGGGTTTTAAAGTTGTATTACAATTGTGTTCTAGGAAACTCACATTTCATTCCGACCTTATTTTGGCCTTTGTAATATAAGCATAATCTTAATTTATATATCTTTACCCCCATAGTTCTCTATGCTTTGTGTGCTTTATAACAAACTTTTGCATCAACATTTCATATAAATGAATAAATAATGTAAATCAAAAGTTACTTTGGTCAACCGTTGTATTGTTACTCTATGCAATTTCTGCCTCCTCAATAAAAACTGTCAATACTTTTATTACATGTTCTTTGTTTTAAATTCACTGTTAAATTTCTCACTCATATGAAAACCCACCTCAGCCTCCTGCTACTCTGCAGAGAAAAACTACTAGTAAAATTATCCAAAGTCATTCCCTAATACCCTGATATTTTATGTTTTTTTTATATCTTCTTGCACAGTCAGAACACAGACATGCCTATACTTTATGTTTTGAACTAACCAGAGTGATTCCTATTTTGCCAATTAGTTGAATAAAAGGAGACTCCAAAAACTTCAAGAAAGACACCCTTTAAAAGAAATACGAATTTTTGTAGCTACCCGTACAGGACCTAGTACCCATGAGGACTAAAATGGATAAGAGCTTAAAGGGAAGATTTAAAAAGAAGGATAAAAACAGAACAGATTCAGCCTCACAGTCAAATTGATGAGCTAGAAAGAAAATTCAAGTTCAGCAACGCTCTGAAGATCACACAATGACAGCGTTGCTGGGATTCAGCAAAGAAGGGCATGGGCCACAATTAATGCTGTGTGTAATTCACGCATCAATTTGTTCGATGTTCCGTAGAATTTGTGGATTTGGATACATGCCTATGTCTCTTCAAACTTATGCTTTCTGGCTTAAGCAAAAATCTACTCCCTAAAAAAAGAAATAAGTAACTTATTTTGAACAACTAGCGAAACATACTCTAAAATGTGGCCAATGCTAATTCTGACAATAAAAATTTTCATTGGTTCTTTATGTTTACATTATACAATTTTGAACTTTGCATCTCCCAAGAGCTCTTGCTGGATGCCACGTTCCCTAACAACACTGAGCAAGATAATTTTACAAAAAGCATGATTTCCCTGTAAGCTTTTAGAGCTTTATATGGTAAGAAATTCAGTCCCTAATTGTAGTTGTGAAAACTTCAGAAGATAACTATTTTGTACTCTTTCCAAGAATTATATGTATTTACCATGAATATTTTCTATATAATTTTCTTTCTTTCCTACATATATCTTTAAAACGCACCATTTCCAAGCAGAAAATCCTATTTGTTTTTACTGCCACACTTTCTAAACTCCTTTAAATATTTACGTACAAACTCAAGATGTTTAAATGTTTCTTAAACACCATGTAGAGAAACTTCACTTTTTACATATAAATGATTAAGAGACAGCTGGAAGCAGGTTAAAAAAATGCCAACAGGTTTTCAATTAAAAGTTTCATTTAACTAATGTAATTATTCTTACCTAATTAAATTTTCCCACTAAGATCAGTCCACTGAGAAACCTCATTCTCTTTTAAAATGTTCCATGAGGCTCTTACTAATGTCCAAGGACCTCACTGTATTGATGGGATTGTTAATGAACTCTCTAGCAACAACGCACTAGCCTCAATAATTTAGAGACTGCTAAATCTTGTCTGCTTTGTACTACATTTGGAACTGCTATTGATCTAGAGAAGAGTCAATATCAAGGGGAAGTATTCTTTGCACTTCCACCTGGTCTCCAATACATCCAACTATCTTGCTATTTGGAGCTCAAATTAGCATCTTGCACTTAAAAACTTGTATTAATCGATATTATTTATATTTACTCTTTTTAATATGATACATGAAAATACATTTTTATGTTGTTGACAATCTGAGTCTTTCTAATTTGATATCCAGGAGTATGCAAACCAAAAATAAACATCACAAATTTGAATTCATGAGTCCAAATGTTCATGCAAATACTAATTCCAAATGCCTATAGTCATTTGAACTTAAGGCTTTATATAAAATTTGCCCAAACAAAACAATTTAAATAATAGAAAAGATCTATTTTAAGCATGATTTCAAAAACAATGTAGAAATTAATACAGACATTTCTGGAAAAATAAAACAGTAGTTATGCAAACATACCATTAAAATATAGCCTTTATGACTTTACATGCCCTTATTGGACTCAGTTATATGTATTTTATTTCTGACTCTATAAAAAATATAATAGTAACTTGTCTCAGAAATGTGAGAAAGTAAAATTTCCATGGAAAGCTAATGGGACTTATAGTTTTAGCTTTGTAATCTATGGAAAATTATCTTTCTTGATGTCATTTTTCTCATCTATACATATGTAAAAGCATAAGTGACCATCCGACCATCTGACCATCAACTGGTAGCTATAATGTGCACTGACCATCAGGGGACAGACATTCAATGCAGGAGCTGCCAAGCTGCAGAGACATGGCAGCTGTGGTTCTCAGGTGACACACACAGAACCAGAGAGGAGGGAGCCCGATTCTTATGTGTGTCACCTGAGAACTATCCTCTCACAACTGGGGTCTCCTCAGGGGATGTCGAAGAGCTGGTTTCAGCCTTATCCCTGCAGGACAGGCCAAGGGATCCTACTGGTGCATGTGGTGCACCAGGCCTCTAGTATTAAAATAAGTAGATAGGAGGGGGACAACCAAGATGGCAGCATAGGTAAGCACCTGTACTTGCTGCCTCTCACAACCACAGTAAAACTCCAACTAAAAGACAAAACAAATAACATATGGAATCACCGGAAAGTTGGTTGAGTGGAAGTTATACAACTAGAAGGAAAGAAAAAAAGCACATTGAAACTGGTAGGAGGTGCAGAGGTGTGGAAGTGTGGAGGTAGAGAGGTACACAAAACAGGTTGGCAATTGGATGCACTGTGGAGGGAGATACAAGCTCCTGATTGCTCTGAACTCCAGTTCCAGGTAAGACCCTGGGGACCCAGACTCATACGAGGAGAAACTGGACTGTCTGGCATTTGGCCAAAATACAAAGCTGCTTTCTACTCAGAGGTGCTCTCAGCAATCATTGTTCCTGCACTGGGCTGCAGGACACAGAGACCTGGGGACCTCTCCAGGGAAGGGCTGGCTAGCAGCCATTGTTGCTTGCTCTGCCCTGATGATTCCCTGAGACCCCACCTTACACAATTTACAACCCCACCCAAGCTGTGAGCAGAGCCTTTTGCATATGAGTGGCCTGTCATTTTGCAACTTAAACCCTAACAAACTGCAGCTCGGTTAGAGAACTCAAAGCTTCCAAAAGGCTTAAGACTCTGCAACATCAGCCTACATTACTTCACAGCTGGGCCTCATCTGGTACTTTCAAACCCCAAACAAAAAGGAGGAATCTGCAGATCTCTCTGTAGCTTCTACTGGGTGGACTCAGGAAATGGCTGACTTTGCACCTCCTTGGGGATCCAAGAGCTACCGTACTCAGTGGTCAGTGTGAGACCATATAGATTACAACTCTTCACATCCAAAAGCGACACACTCAAGGGGAAGACTCAGTGAGCACCAAAGCCCCACTGAAGCAAGTCCTGCCCCATAAGGGTGTCTCCAGCACAGAAGTTCTCCCATTGTAGACACAGCTGGTCCTCACAGCCAATTGGCCTGGAGGTCAATTCCTCCCAGTGATACCAATAGCAATCAAGGCTTAGCTACAATAAGACTGTGCAAACAGCATATAAAGGGGTGCATTAAGAGTGTCTACCTCAAATGATTCAGGAAGTTGAGCCACTGGGCCCTATAGGACACCTACCACACAAAGCCACTCTATCAACACAGGGAAATAGCCAAAATGTGGAGACCAAGACACATGTCAAATATGAAAGAAATGGAGGAAAGCAAACTGCTGGATATAGAGTTCACGATCATGGTTATAAGGTTACTCAAGAATCTTCTAGAAACCTCTGAGAAATACAATGATAACCTTAAGGATATGAAAAGGCCCAATTAGAAATTAAGTATACACTGACTGAAATAAAGAATAATATACAGAGATCCAACAACAGACTAGAGGATCCCAAGATCAAGTCAAAGATTGGAAATACAGAGAAGCAAAAAATACCCAACTGGAAAAGCAAAAAGAAAAAAGAATCCAAAAATATGAAGACAGTGTAAGGAGGCTCTGGGACAACTTCAAGCATACCAATATCTGAATTATGGGGGTGCAGATGAAGAGAGAGAGCACAAGATATTGAAAACCTATTTGAAGAAATAATGACAGAAAACTTCCCCTACCTGGTGAAAGAAATGGACTTACAAGTCTAGGAAGCAGAGAGAATTCCAAACAAGAGGAATCCAAAGAGGACCACACCAAGACACATCATAATTAAAATGCCAAGAGCAAAAGAAAAAGAGAGAATCTTAAAAGCAGCTAGAAAAGACAGTTACCTACAAGGGAGTATCCATACAACTGTCAGTTGATTTCTCAACAGAAACTATGCAGGCCAGAAAGGAGTGCAAGAAATATTCAAAGTGATGAATAGCAAGAACCTATAACCAAGATTACTTTACCCAGCAAAGTTATCATTTAGAATTGAAGATCAGATAAAGAGTTTCACAGTTAGGAAAAAGCTAAAGGAGTTCATCACCACCAAACCAGTATTATATGAAATGCTGAAGGGTACCCTTTAAAAGAGGAAGAAGAAAAGGTAAAGATAAAAAAAAATTATGAACAACGAAGTGACAACAAATACATATCTATCAACAAGTGAATCTAAAAATCAAGTGAATAAAAAATCTGATGAATAGAATAAACTGGTGAATATAATAGAAGCAGAAGCATAGAAAGGGAGTGGACTGACAGTTCTCAGGGGGAAGGGAGTGTGGGGGGTGGGGGAAAAGATTGGACAAAAATCCTATACCTATGGATGAAGACAGTGCAGGGGATGGGGGAAGGGTATGGGATGGAGTGGGAATCAGGTGGAGGAGAGCTATGGAGGGAAAAAAGAGGAACAACTGTAATAATCTGAACAATAAAGATTTATTAAATAAAAATAAAATAAGTAGATAGGATAGCAATATACCTTACAGAATTGTAAGGATCAAGTTAGATAAATTTACAAATGTGTGAACTAAAGGTTTTTAAATATGTCATAATTAGGAAGCAGTAGAACTGGCAATCTCAAGTATGTTAGCTACTGATAATATCCATTTATGTTTTATCTTCCTATCTGTTTAACGTGTATACAACACAAGTAATATAAAAACTGGGCTAAACTCAGAGGAAGGAGAATTAATACTGGTGGAAGAAATATCAATGACTTAAGATAAATAGATGGCATCTTGCTGGAAGAAAGTAGCAATGATTTGGAATGAATTCTATTGAAAGTAAAAGAATAGAGCGTTAAAGCAGGACTGCATTTGAACATCAAGAAGACAAAATTATGACTACAGAAAAATATACAACTTTACCATAGACAGTGAAGAGATTGAAATTGTTAAAGATTTTATTGACCTGGGAAGAGCAGCAATAGAAAAATTAGGAAAGATTACCAAGAGCAAGACGTGTTATTAGAGACCAAGGCTAAGATCATTCACATCCTCGCATCTACTATGTCCAGAT
>PVJC01033628.1:0-19270 GCA_004026665.1 Murina feae
CTGTATGCAAATTAGCGCAGCCAAGATGGCGGAGGCTGCAGCCCAGGAGAAGCTGCACAATGCATAGGCCGCAACTGCCGGGGGAGGAGCAGGGCGCCAGCGATAGAGGCCTGAAATAGATCTGGTTGCGGATTACAGGTGGCAGGGCAGCCTTAGGGATGGAGAGACTGAGCCAGCTCCGCCCCTGAGGCTGAGGCCTAGAAATAGGTGCAATCGGAGCACACAGTACACACAGAGGCATGGTCTCCGTGTGTGCTGTGTGTCCCAATGGATTTCAGGCAGCTGGGCAGCCTCGGGGGCAGAGGGACATCCCCTGAGGGGTCCCAAACTGTGAGAGGGCACAGGCCTGGATGAGGGACCCCTCCACCCCCACCAAGTGCACAAATTTTTGTGCACCGGGCCCCTAGTATGTTAATAATATGTTAATAATATTAAAATATTGTTAAATATTCTATATTTTATTTTATTTTATTTATTGTCTAAAGTTTTACATATGTCTCCTTTTTCCCCAATTGACCCTTACCCCCAGACATTCCCACCCTAGGAAGTCACCTCGCCCCAGTGCTCAGAGGCTCCCGTGAGCTGTGGAGGTGGGCCCTTGGTCATTGGTTTTTATTTTTTTACTACCTTTAATCCGTGTGCAGTGATCACACTTCATCTGGAGTAGGGTTGGCTTGACTGACCTTATGGAGTGTCTACAGAGGGGAAGCAGCTGCAGTGCCTGAGGCCAAGTTCCAGAAAGCTGGCAGGGGTTGTCGGGATCATGCCGGAAGTACTGGTCCATTGGTGCCTGGCCTGTCCTCTTGAGATTGAACCTGGAGGACTACTAAAAGAGCCAGTCCCAAGTTCTGCCCCACCGCCACCACTGATTGATTGTGGAGTCTGAGGGCCAGGAGGAAAGACCAAGAGGTCTGCCTTTCAGCCACTCGCCAGTCACTGCTACCAGTGATTGATCAGCTCCCAGCTCTCTAGCCTGGCATTCGGTTAAGCCTTCCATCGTTTTGGATGTTACAGACCCCGGGTTTTTATATATTAGAATTACTCTGGGAATTCTGTTATAATCAGATGAGAAAACTTCATATTTATGTATCTAAAAGAAACAAAACAAAGAAGACATCTCAGCTGAAACTCCAATGCTTATAGGAGACAGATCCAAACTATATTTTTACTCAAGTTTTTATTATAATTGGGATTAAGTACCAATAAATTCAGGCCTAAATTTTGTGATCTCTCCCTGTAGTATAGTTAGAAAACTGAGCTCTCTGTGTCTAAATTTAGAATTACTTCTTTGAGTTAATTCTGTGTCCATTATTCTTTTTCTTCTAATTGAGTTGCCTTAACTTCAGTAAATTGCTCTGGTGACCATATTTCATTAGCATGTATATAAATTCTCGGCTGCATGTCTTGGCAATTCATCTTTATTAGCAATTTCAAATTTCTAATAGCCCAAGAGAATACAACAGAGCTGTTTTCATCTTTTTATTCTAGTGATCATAGAACAAGACCCATTTTTCAGTCAATAGATTTGAGATTGGGGCTAATATAAATTGCTCCTACTCTTGAGTTTTTTAAGGACAGAGACTCAGATGCATATTTTTCTACAGTACCCAATTTAGTTCATTATACTTGGGCAATTAATACACTCTTAATCCTCATATTGAAATATAGTTGATGGGGAGTATTATTTAGTGAAATATATACCTAAGTCCTGGCTGGGTTGCCCGATAGAGTGTTCATCTCAATATGACGAGGTTGCAAGGAATCAACCAGTGAAGGCATGGATGGGTGGAATAGCAAATTTCTGTCTCTGTCTCTCTCTCTCTCATCTATAAATAAAAATGATATATGCCCAAATTTTATGCTCAGGTGAATAAGGGAGCCAAAGTAAAGTAAGAGAATATTGGAGAATGACTAATATCTTTGAACGTCAGTATTTCATTTTCTTCCCCCATAAAACAGAAATGATAAAACATAGTAGAAATTACTTCAAAGAGGAATTGTGAGGATCAAGTAAGATTATATATATATACTAGGGGCCCAGTGCACAAAAATTTGTGCACTGGACGCGGGGGGTCCCTCAGCCTGGTCTATATCCTCCCCACTTGGGGAACCCGTGGTGCTACTGGCTCCTAACTGCACACCTGCCTGGTAGCCCCAGCACCGAGGGGTACTCAGAGCCACTGGGTTACCTGGCACCTTCCAGGCATGTCCTGCGCTGCTCTGGCCCCCAGCAGCCACAGCACCCAGGCAGTCTCAGAGCCACCAGGGTGCCGGGCACACTGTAGGTGGCCCCAGCACAGAGGCGGGATCAGAGCCGCTGGGGTGCCGGGCGCCCTCCAGGCCTGTCCCGCAGTGCTGAGGTCCCAGCGGCCCCAGCGTCGAGGCGAGATCAAAGCCGCTGGGGTACCCGGTGCCCTCCAGGCCTGTCCTAGTGCTGCTTTTGACCCACCCTGCCCCTCTGCCAGCGACTCACTTGCTGCTGTCTGCTTCTTGGCTGCCGGCCTCCATCTTGGCTGGAATATTTTGCATACAGTTGCTCTGATTGGCTGGTGGGCATGGCTTACCCCGTCCCAAAGAAACAGTTAATTTTACTATTTCGCTTTTAGTAATTTATATATATGTGTGTGTGTGTATATATATACACTGACACAAAACAATTAGATACTATCTGCTGTGTAACATGCACTCAATAAGAATAAGGTAGTAATACAGTGTAATGGCTTTAGGACTTCTTGGGAGAAGGAAAGTGAAGTAACATTTTTTAATACTTACTACACACATCAAATATGGTGATAAGTGCTTTTCTTAGGTTACTTATTTTCCTTATTAAATAATCATGACTTCATATGATAAACAGGAATTGAGATTAAAATGAGTTATAGTTATTTACCATCATATGGTCAATAACATAAAGTTCAAGCCCAGAGCTTCTGAGACCATTGCTCTTTCCTTGATCACCTGAACCTGAATGCTATGACATTTAAGGTCTGAAAGCCATAGAGAAAAGGAGGAACAGTAGTTACTAGGTACTATTCATAAACTTACAGTGGGTTTTCTGGAAGGTTATTATTCTATCTAATAAAAGGGTAATAGCAGAACGACTGGGAATGACTAGTCACTATGACACACACTGACCACCAGGGGGCAGATGCTCAATGCAGGAGCTGCCTCCTGGTGGTCAGTGTGCTCCCACAGGGGGAGCTCTGCTCAGCCACAAGCCAGGCTGATGGCTACCAGTACAGTGGTAGTGATGGGAGCCTCTCCCACTTCCTCAGCAGCTGTAAGGATGTCTGACTGCAGCTTAGGCCTGCTCCCCGCTGGCAAGTGGACGTCCCCCAAAGGCTCCCAGGCTGCCAGAGGGATGTCTGACTGCCAGATTAGACCTGACCCCCTGGGGAGCGAGCCTAAGCCAGCAAGTGGACATCCCCCGAGGAATCCCAGACTGCAAGAGGGCACAGGCAAGGCTGAGGGACCTCCTTGAGTGCACAAATTTTTGTGCACCAGGCCTCTAGTTATTAAACAATGTTCATTTGGAGGTAAATGGGAAAGGAAGCTTATATTTTTAGATACTAGCTTAAATATCAAATTATACATGCTTATACACAGGACTTAATGCATATTAAACATTGCTACTATAATCTGATAATTATGTAATTTAAAATAATTACTTATTCTATAATTCTGAATATAAGACTAAAATGGTTGCAAACTGGTGAAGTTGGATGTCCCAGTATAGTTCCTTTGTCCTTTCCTTCCTTTCCCACAGTTGCTTGTGGTAATGACATACTCTGCTGACTTAAGTCACAGATGACAGAAAGACACTGCTGACAAATAATGGTAAAATATATTTTATGGAAATGCTAAATAAAAAAGTCAAACATTTCTGGTTGAGGACAACAGACAGGATATTCTCAGCATCTAATGCAGTCTCTAACCTCATATAAACCAAAAATTTTATCTACTTATGAAAATTACTTGCAGCATATTTATTTTTGAGGCTTTTAAAATGCAGAGACCCCTAATAAAAATTCTTTTTTACTTCAGAGTTTTCATGTTGTCATTTCATTTATTGTGGCTCTTAGGTTTTCATGTTTCCCTTTCAAATTTCTAACATGTTAGAGCCTTATTGTAGATTAATGAAGAAAGGACAAAAATACATCTAAACTAATAAAAGCGAAATAGTAAAATTAACCGTTTCTTCGGGACGGGGTAAATCACGCCCACCAGCCAATCAGAGCAAAGGTATGCAAAATAGTCCAGTTAAGATGGCGGAGGCAGGAGCTGGGAAGAAGCCACAGACTGCAGCCTCTGCGGCAAATAGAGGCAGCAGCTGAGAGAAGGAGCAGCCAGCCAGCCCAGGGGCTGCAATGGGCCTGGGTGGGTCCCAGGGCACACACGCATGGAGGCTGCTAAGCCTCCATGCCACCCACCCAGGCCCATGGCAGCGGGGGCAGGACCAGCCGGCCCAGGAGCTGCGATCAGCCTGGGTGGCTCCTGAGGCACACAGGCACGGAGGCTGCTAAGCCTCCTTCGAACCCACCCAGGCTCATCACAGCCAATGCGGGGGTGGGACCAGCCGGCCACCCCAGGGGCTGGGTGGGTCCAGGGGCACACACGGCATGGAGGCTGCTAAGCCTCTGTGCATGTGTTTCCCACGACCCACCCAGGCCCATCGGAGCGGCAGCAGTGGTGGGCTGGCTGGACAGCTGGAGGATTTAATGAGGGAAGCTTCAGTGAGGGAAGGAGAGCTGCTCCCTTTTTCTCACACACGCCTCCTGGGCCCACTCTCTTGCTGGCTCCATTTTCTCTGCCACAAGGGCAGGGATCTCCTGTGAGAGGCCCTATCTCCCTTCAGAGCTGGGGTGAACCCGCAGGGGAGCAAGGAGATGGAGAGATGGGCAGGGGGCAGGCAGAGCAGCAGCCAGGGAGAGTTTGGGGGAAGTAACCAGGTGGAGGAGAGGTGGAACAGGATGGAGGGGAGAATTTTATAAGAGTCAGTGGACAGCAGAGTTAAAAAAAGAGGATGTATGAGGGAACTATAGGGCCTATAATGAAAACCAAGTATCGTTGTGTACTGGGGACAGATTTTAAAAGTAGAAGTCAGAAAAGAAAAAAAGATCAATGATAATGGATAATTAGGCAGGTAGATAGATATTAAAACAGTGGCAGTAAGTAGAGAAGAATGTATGGCAAAGGTAGGATGAGAGAAAAAGAGGGAAGGAAGAAAAGTTATAAAGGGGGAACTGGTAGAGCTTGAAAGGAGATGGGAAGAAGGAAGGAATGGGGGAGGGAGCAAAGCAGGTCAGAGGGAGGAAGTGAAGAAAAAAATTAAGGTGGGAAGGAAGGAAAAGGGGAGGGTGGGCAGGGGTAAAGATAAAGGAAAGAAGGAATATGGGAAGGGAAGGAGGGTAGTAGAAAAATGGAAAGAATGATGATGGAACAGAAGTAGGAAATAAGGAGGAAAGAAAAGTTTATAAATGATGAGTCAGTAGGAAAAGTGTTACATAAAGGAGAAAAATTGTGTGAGAGGAAGAAGCCAATAAGGAAGTCAAATACAATTGTGCGTGAAGGGGATAAGATTAAAAAAGAAAGTTAATAGGGTGATCAGGCCAGTAGGGAGGGCAGTTAGGGGGATCAGGCAGGCAGGCAGGCAGGCAGAGTGGTTAGGGCAGGCAGGCAGGTTAGCGGTTAAGAACCAGAGGTCCTGGATTGTGAGAGTCCCCAAGAACTCCATATTGGAGAGGGTGTAGGTCAGGCTGAAGGACCATCCCCCCACCCCCCACCCCCGTGCATGAATTTCGTGCACCGGGCCCCTAGTTTTTATATAATTCTCACACTTATGGTCACCATCTTTTTCACATGAGTTTACAATAACAGAAAAACACAACAGTAAAAAGAAAAGTTAAGCTTGATTATTTCTTTGCTAGTTGTTCTTCAAAAAGAAAATAAGTAATCTCATGTCTTGATATTAGTGTCAAATTCCTTTATAGAGTGACCAAAGACAGCTTGCAAAGTATTAAGTGAGTATTTAGGAAGATGTAGATCAGAAACTATCTTCCAAGAGATTCTGGATTTTTTCAGTAAATGCAGTAGGAAGCAAATAAAGGTGATTAAGCATCCTCAAGTTACCTAATACATCCTAGACTCTGATTCTCATAATGTTTCCTAGATTCTACAGATTATTGATGCCAGTTCTATAGTTATTTTTTTTCCATGGGCCATATTATCCAACCACAATCATAATCCCTCCATGTTATTGATTTTATGGGAAGAGTAACATTTCATAAAGTCCATTTGGATCAAAACAACATTATGATCTAAATAAGATACATATATGTATTCAGAATGATGTGTATTGAGCATCAGTGTCATTGTATAGAATGACTAGGGCTTCAAGAAGAATTTTCAATGCATTAACAGTTATGTCTTATAAAACATTAAAATCTAAGTATACTTACATTTTTATGTGTGTTTTTTTTCCTATTAGACCTGTTTCTGGTGTTTGTGTGTGGGTGTGCATTTTTACAAAATGATCCATGACATCATCGTGTTTATCCAGTTTATTTTGGAGTGCATGTAAGGTAGCATTGCCAGGTAATGTGCATGATTCCCAGTTGAACTTGAATTTCAGATAAAAAAATGAATATTGGCATAGAACATACTTATACAAAAATATTCATTATTTATCTAAAATTCAAATTGAACTAGGAGTCATATTTTGTTAATTTGAACAACTTTACCATAGGTACTTCCTAGGAAACAATTAGCTAAAACTCAATTACTTCATGTAGAGGTATCTATTCTAACGAAATAATATCACAAATGCAGACAAAGATGTATCTGTAAAAAAAAAAATCCTGTTTCATGTACTGAATTTCACCCGTTTTCTAGGCTCTGGAAACAAAGCAGCAAAGCATACAGCAAGGCCCTTCATTTCAAAGAGTTGACATTTCATAGAAGGTACAACATTTAAGTATAATAAATAAATGAAAATGATAAAATATAAAAATAAAGCAGATAACGTGGAGAGACTGAGTACTTGCTTTTTACTGAGTGTTAAGGAAAAACCTTAGAGGAGAAATGAGAAATAAAAAGTAGTAATGCCAAATATAGAAACAAACATCCTAATATATGAAAAGCCAAATGGACACTGAACAGGAGGCTGCGTGAGGCCACCAGGCTGGGGGTGGGGGGGGTGGGGAAGGGCAGTGAGGGTCAGCCAGAGGACTGGGCCCTGGGCCCCGGCCAGCGGGGTGGGGTGGAACTCCGGGTCTCCAGTGATGGGGCTGTAACCGACCTTCAAACCCAGGGCCAGAGTTCCCTGTCCTGGCCTGGGCAGGTGTGCGGTGGGAGGCGGTGGGAAGAGGGAGGCAGGAGGCTGGAAGAAGACAGGCCCTTGTCATTCTAGCTCCCGCCTCCCACTCCGCTGCAGGAGTCCGTCTGGGGAGACTTTCTCAGACTTGCTCGGTGCAGGACTGGATGCACCCGAGCTCATGGCAGGCTCTGCCGAGGTTCCTGGTGGCTGAAGGTGCGGAGCCCGAGTGTAGAGTGTGGGTGTGTGCATGAGTGTGGACCCGAGCGACACACACATTCACACGTCCGCACCCACACAGGGCCCTCGGCCGCGCCACCGCGCCTCCCTGGACTTCACCCTCCATCCAGCCTAGTCCCTGCGGGTCCTGCGCCCAGTGGCCTGTCCCTGTCTAAGGTTTCTCAGTAACAGGGAGTGCGGGATTCGGGGGTCACGACTGAGAGCAACAGCGCGTCTCCCCACCATCTGCTGTTCCTGTCGGCCACCCAGGGAAGGGGACAGGGAAGGAGATAGGGAAGGGCGCCAGGGGCTCCTACTGCTCAGGGCTGGGGGAGATGCATCCAGAGGCTGAGCTGCCCCGCCCCCCCCCCACACCCAGGGCTGGACCCGCCTCCTGTACCCCGACCCCAGTCCTGCGGGGGGGGGGGGGGGGGGAAGGGGGGGAGCCAGTCCCCCTGCTGGGAGGGTCCCCGCTGCGCCTTCATCTCCTTGGGAACCTCTGCTTTTCCAGCTCTGTCCCCACAGGAGAGCCGTAGGGGCAGCTCAGGATCTCTTTCCTTCCTTCAAAAGTGCCCTGAAAAGCGCATAGACAGCTATTCGGGGAAGAGGTCACTCAAGGTCAGCAAAAGTTTGCGATTTGCCAAAGGTTCGTTGAACAGTTTTCTCTTACCCCGTTTGTGGGAGCGTAATCTGATTTAAAACCAATGGACTAAACAGACAGAACCACTTTCTAAAGTCAGTTTGGAAATGTGGATCAAAATTCAAGTGAATTAGCTTTGGGCCAGGAGTTCCATGTCTGTGAATGTGTCCTAAGTGAACAGTCACATAAGCAGTTATGTTTACTGTGGTTGTTGATGCCAGGGGAAACCGGAAGCAACCTGCCCCACAATAAAGGGTTAGGGAAGTAAACCGTAGTAATGTCAAACAGTCAGGGATAACACTGTGGCCATTACACATTATGTCTGTACATCCAATTCACTGATATGAAAAGAAGGACATAGCCAAATACTAAGTGGAGGGCAGGGGAAGCTCTGAAGAGAGCATGTATATTTATATGTATGTATATTTTATATGTCAGGGAAATAATACTTTTAAAAACAGTGATTCTTCCTGAGCTCTGCAATTGTGTTAGCAAATTGTGTTTCAGGTGTGCAGGTGTCCTTTGGTGTCCCATACACACAGACATCCTTGCTTGTGGGACAGCATGAACCTTTGCGGCATCTGCCTCTCTCTGTTCTGGCAATGGCTCAATCAGACATTCCCTTTTATTGGGCTGGTTTCCTTTTAGCCTTTGCTCAAACCACACCTTTCCAACAAAAGAATATTAACCAAGCAATCCTAACAACAAGTTTTGTTGCCAACTGCAACTTATGCCTTTTATGCAAATGCTGTTACTTTTAAGCCTATCAAGTTGTATTTCAAAACTTTTATTTTTCTGCAACTTGACCATTTTTTGTACTCTTAAAATATTTTAAATACATATAGAAAAGTAGAGAATAATATGACAAATACTTATCTATATTAATAAAAGTTTACTATGCTAATTAGACCAGACATCCTTCCAGAAAAAGCCAGTGTTGGGGGCTGAGGCAGAGATGGTTAGGGGTGACTAGGCTGGCAGGGAAGGGCAGTTAGGGGTGATGGAGGCAGACAGATAGGTGAGTGGTTAGGAGCCAGTGGCCCAGATTATGAAAGGGGTGTCCATCTGCTGATCAGGCCTAAACCATCGGTTGGTCATCTCCTGAGGGGTCCTGAAATGGAGAGGGTGCAGGCTGCGCTGAGGGAACCACCCCCCCCCCCCCCCCCCCCCGCGTGCATGTATTTCCTGCACTGGGCCACTAGTAAAGGTTATGAAACTTAACATATTAAAGCAACAGCAAGAAAAAGAAGAATGATAATGCAGCTAGAGACACGAAGTGCATAGACAAGTGTATGAAACTAAGTCATAAGTGTGTGCAGGATCAGATTAATTTGAGAGCCAAAGGTCAGAGTAGTAATGAAATTGGATTTTGTAATAAATGCAGAAGGAAGCAAAGAGAGGTGGTTAAGCAGGTAAAAGTGGGAAAAAAAATGATTTGTTTTTTATAAAGATAATTCCAATCAGTAGAGTATAAGCAGTCAAATTTGCAAACTAAACAACCAATGAGAAAGGTCTTACAGGGAGTGACTAAGTGTTAATAGGGAGATGAAAATTGCATGTACAGTAGTCACCTCTTATCTGTGGGTTTACTTTCCACAGTTCTAATCACCCATGGTTTTAGCTTCCCACTGTTAACCATGATCCAAAAATAGATAAATGGGAAATTCCAGAAATAGACAATTCATAAATTTCAAATTGCTCACAGCTGTAAGTAGCTTGATGAAAACCCATGCCATCCTGCTCTGTTCTGCCCAAGAGATAAATTATCCCTTTTCCAGGATATGCACACTATATGTACAGTATAGTAAGATATTTTGAGAGAGATCACAGCTCTATAATTTTTATTATAGTATACTGTTATAATTGTTCTACTTCATTATTGTTATTTCTTACTGTGCCTAATTTATAAATTAAACTTTAAATTAAATTTTAAATTAAACAGATATGTATGCATAGGAAATAAACATAGTACATATTTTCAGAGTTCAGTACTATCCATGGTTTCAGACATTCTCTGAGGGTCTCACTTCACAATTCCCACATATCAGCAGATTAATTCTAATATTAATTATAATTTATTTTTAGAAATTTTAGATGAAATGCCAAGTAATAAATAAGAAATGCATAATCAAGAATTGTTTTTAGAAATATTTGAGGGTCTCCTAAAGAAAAACTCCATATAAAAAAACAACTTGTATCCAGCATTTTAAAATAATATATTAGTCTTAAAATATATTTTTTTATTATAAGAAGAGGAAGAGGTGTAAGAATTGATTTTAAAAAGTGGGGAGAAGATGACACTATAGAACGAAATATATACCCAAGAACTACTTTAATCTCCATAAGGGAAGCTATAGAGGAGATACTGGGAAGGGAACATGATTTGGTTCAGATATAGAATTTTACAGTGTCGATTATTTTTATATCTTGCAACACAGTTCCATTTCTATAGCTTTTTATTCAGAGAAGAGAAATCTTCAGGGGTTAGTGATTTTTAAAAACAAATATAGGGCTCCTTATATGTGCTTTTAAATAAGCTAGTAAAACATCTGGTTTCCAGTCATACTAAGAGGTTGCCTTTGCTGTATTAAACAGTAAAAGGAAAATAAAATGACCTCTTTCTTTTCAGAATATAAGCATGCTAGAGGCTTTAAAAATATATGATGCATCTTTGATAGAGCTTTTCAAGTAAGTTCTTTGTTGTTACCCGTATGTTAACCGGAAGAAATCTACCTGCAAGCATGTGATGCTTTGCTGGAATTATCTTCTTAGTTATTGTTCTCATTAAATAAGCCATAAAACCATGAAGGATAGGAACTACATCCTATCTGTGCTCACATTCTCAGAGTGCAGAATGGTACCTGGAATATGGTAAGTGCACAATGTATTTGTTGATGGATGCATGAATGTAAGGAGGGAGAAATGAAGAATATATATTCTATAGACACCTCATAGTCTCAAAGGATGCTAAGTATTTTTAAAAACATGTATTTATTTTCATGGCTCCTGAAGAAATCACTCTCCAGAGCTGTAATTTCATGGAGCAAGCATCTTCATTGGAAGTGTTTGGGGGACTTGAAAGACCATCAGTCTTTCAGGCTGTTTGTTGATCTGGAACATTTCATCAAAAACATGAAAATTAGAAATGAAAAAAAAATTCTCTATACTTTCCTAGAGGGAGACTTATTTCTAATCGATTGAACATGCCTGAATGCATTCTTAAGTCTTTGTAGAAGTATTAAAACAATGACTCATTGTGTCATAATATAACAAACAGCATCAGTTGTGACTTTAGGACAAACAGCTGCTTGTAAACATCATGAATATCCAAACCAGCAACGGGGCCATATTTTAAAGTGACTTATGGCATAGTAACAACACTGATGTTATAGAATTGCTCAGATGAAAATAGGGAAAAAAATGGCTTGATTCAGAATTCAAGCACTTACCTAATAATTTTTCTAGCCCTCATGCATGGTATTATAATAGGTTTCACACAGAATGAAAAATAGGTGAAATGGACAATGGGAACTGAGAGGGGATGTTATTTCTGACCATGAAGATATATTTGTCTTTTGCATGAAAAAATCAATAAATTCCTTGGATATTTATAAGAACTATTTTTTTTAACTCAATGATTTGAGTACCTCACGTAAATGCAAAAGCTGACTAGTATTCTGAATAGTATTTCTTTTGCTCTATGAAATTATCTTTATCTCATGTCCACCTAGAACTAGATCCCTTACGAAAACCTATTCTAAACAAAATATAGCCATAAAGTCCTTTAAAAAGGAAAGCACAAAGATCCATAAATTACATAAACTAAAAATTTAGTAATTATAAGTTGTAATTAGGTGTAATCAAATATACAAACTAGTTATGTTACATATAATGCCTTTCTTTCAAGATTACTATATATTTTACACAAGACATAATTCCCTAACTAAATATATAATTGTTTTATTAATTCTTCTTACATACATTTATTGAGAGCATACCCCATGCCAGATTTTGTGCAAGACATTAAAGATACAGAGTCCTTTGCTCATGGAGATCCTAGTTTCCTATGTTCAGAGAGAGAGCTATTAATCACATTACTGGAAATGAATATAAAATAATTATGGCAAGTGTAAGAATAGACAGGTGTGGGCCTATACAGTTGTAATACAGAGTTTCATCTGTATCTAAGTCTTCTATGAAAATCTATACAAAATTTAAAAAGGTTAGCTTTTTTGTATGAAAAATTGACTCAAAGTTACTTTTCTATTTAATGTTGGTCAGCTTAAAAGTTACATTTTTCTCATACTAAGAATAAAATTTCATACAATTATCTACAGTTTTGAAATTTTTGTCAATTGAAAATAATAAAAGTATATATGTGTGTTTAATGTGGGATTGATAGTATAAATAAAACTAGAAGCCCGGTGCATGAAATTCATGCATGGGTACAGTCCCTGAGCCTTGCCTATAATCAGGGCCATCTTCCCCAGCTGCTCATAGCTGGCCCTGCTTCCCCTGCCACCACCTACCCCCAGTCTCCTGCCCACTTGCTGGCCCTGCCCCCACCACAGGTCACCCTCTATGTGTGGGGTGACCGGTGGGGTGGGGACCTTTGCCTGGTACTGCCAGCATCCCCGGCCACCCACCTCTGGTTCCCCACTCACCAATGGACGATGGGAGTCTGCTGGCCAGGGAAAGAGACCGAGAGGTGGTCAGCACGCCTCATAGTGACTGGCTGAGCAATCATTCCGGTTGTTCTGCTATTAGGGTCAATTTTCATATTACCCTTTTAATATATAGGATAATGGTTATTATATTTAGGAAGATTTACTTCAATTAGACAAATTTAAATTTAAAGAGGAAGTGGGTATATGGCATTATTAGCTTTTTAAAATATTTTTATTGATTTCAGAGAGGAAGGAAGAGAAAGAGATAGAAACATCAATGATGAGACAGAATCATCGATGGCTGCTTCCTGCACGCCCCCTACTGAGGACCAAGACCGCAACCCCGGCATGTGCCCTTGACTGGAATCAAACCTGGGACCTTTCAGTCTGCAGGTCAATGCTCTATCCACTGAGCCAAACCCGCTAGGGCATGGCATTATTAGCTTTCCTAAGAAATTTATCTAGCTATGACTGATTTTCTATTTTCTAAACATTAACCTAATAAAGAAGACACGCACCTGTCCCTTCTTAATCAGATGTTTGCACAGTAAAACACCTATGTTATTAATTCACAGTAGTGTTCTGCTAGAGGCTGGTTGTGCTCTTTGTAAACACAGTGAAAGAGATAAGAAATAACAGAGCCCCATAAACATTGGCAGCTCTAAACCTGTATAATAGCTTGCAAATCAAGAATGAGGGCTCTGGAATCAGATTGCTGAGGTTCAAACCCCAGCTCTCTCATTTACCAAAAACTCCTTGAATTCGGGCAAGTCACTTCTACATGAAGCTCTTTTTGTTTCCTCATTTGCAAAGCAAATTTGTTCTGAAGCTACATAAGACAATGAATGTAACAATTTAGCACAGTACATAGCACACAATATATAGTGCATGTTACATATTGATTACAGGAGGTACAGCTACAGAAATAGCCATAAGTCAATGACCTTGACATGAACTTTAATCATTCTTTGTGTTCTTTTTTTTATTTCTTAAAATATTACAAAGAGTAGTACATAAGTCTCTTTTTTCTGCCCCTTGACCTTCTTCTGGCCTCCTCTACCCCCAGTGTTTTGTATGCATTGGTTATGCTTATATGGATGCATCAAAGTCCTTTGGTTGATCTCTTTCCCCTACCCCCCAACCCTCGCCGGCCTTCCTGCTGTAATTTGACAGTCTATTCAATGCTGCTCTGCTTCTGTATCTGTTTTTATCAGTTTATAATGATCTTTATTATCCATAAATGAGTGATGTCATGTGGTATTTTTCTTTCATTGATTGGCTTATTTCACTTAGCATAATGCTCTTCAGTTCCATCCATGCTGTTGCAAATGGTAGGAATTCCTTCTCTGTTACAGCAGCATAGTATTCCATTGTGTAGATGTACCACAGTTTTTTAATCCATTCATCTGCTGATGGGCACTTAGGCTGTTTCCAAATCTTAGCTATGGTGAATTGTGCTGATATGAACATAGGGGTGCATAGATCCTTTCTGATTGGTGTTTCTGGCTTGTTGGGATATATCCCTAGTAGTGGGATCACTGGGTCAAATGGCAGTTCCATTTTAAAATTTTTGAGGAAATGCCATATTGTCTTCCATAGTGGCTGCACAAGTCTGCATTCCCACCAGCAGTGCACGAGTATTCTTTTTTCTCCGCATCCTCTTCAGCACTTGTCATTTGTTGATGATAGCCATTCTTACAGGTGTGAGATGGTACCTCATTGTTTTGATTTGCATCTCTCGGATGATTAGTGACTTTGAGCATGTTTTCATATGTCTCTTGGCTTTATGAATGTCCTCTTTCAAAAAGTGCCTGTTTAGGTGTTTTGCCCATTTTTTTTATTGGATTGTTTATCTTCCTTTTGTTAAGTAGTATGAGTTCTCTATAAATGTTGGAGATTAAACTTTTATCAGTGATAACATTGGCAAATATGTTCTCCCACACAGTGGGCATTCTTGTTTTATTGATGGTTTCTTTTGCTCTGCAGAAGCTATTTATTTTGATGTAGTCCCATTTGTTTATTTTCTCTTTAGTTTCCAATGCCCTAGGAGCTGTATCAGTGAAGAAATTGCTTAGGCATAAGCCTGAGATTTTGTTGCCTTTTAATCCCTCTATTATTATTATGGTTTCCCATCTTACATTTAAGTCCTTTATCCGTTTTGAGTTTATTTTTGTGTATGGTGTAAGTTGGTGGTCTATTTTGATTTTTTTGAATGTGTCTGTCCAATTTTCCTAACACCATTTATTGAAGATACTGGCATGACTGCATTGTATGTTCTTGCCTTCTTTGTCAAATATTAATTGAGCATATTGGTTCGTTTGATTTCTGGGTTTTCTATTCTGTTCCATTGGTCTATATGTCTATCCTTGTGCCAATACCAGGCAGTTTTGAGCACTGTGGCTTTGTAATACAGCTTGATATCTGGTATTGAGATCCCACCTACTTTGTTCTTCTTTCTCAGGATTGCTGCAGCTATTCGGGGTCTTTTTTTATTCCAGATGAATTTTTGGAGAGTTCGCTCTAGGTCTGTGAAATATGCTGTTGGTATTTTGATGGGGATTGCATTGAATTTATAGATTGCTTTGGGTAGTATGGACATTTTAATGATATTGATTCTACCAATACATGAACATGGTTTGTTCTTCCATTTGTTTATGTCTTCCTCTATCTCTTTTTTCAACGTCCTGTAGTTTTCTGAGTAGAGGTCTTTTACTGTTTTAATTAAGCTTATTCCTAGGTATCTTAATTTTTTTGATGCGATGGTAAATGGGATTGCTTTTTTAGTCTCTCTTTCTGTAAGTTCACTATTGGTGTATAGAAATGCCATAGATTTCTTGGTGTTAATTTTGTATCCTGCTACATTGTTGAATTCATTTATTAATTCTAATAGGTTTTTTATGGAGTCTTTAGGGTTTTTATGTACAATATCATGCCATCTGCAAATAAGGACAGTTTTACTTCTTCTTTTCCAATTTGAATGGCTTTATTTCTTCATCTTGTCTAATTGCAATTGCTAATACTTCCAGTACTATGTTGAACAGGAGTGGTGAGAGTGAGCATCCCTGTCTTGTTCCTGTTCTAAGGGGAAATGGTTTTAGCTTTTGCCCATTGAGTATGATGTTGGCTGTGGGTTTGCCATATATGGCTCTTATTATGTTGAGGTATGATCCTTCTATTCCCACCTGGCTGAGAGGTTTTATCAAAAAATGGGTTCTGGATTTTGTCAAATGTGTTTTCTACATCAATTCATATGACTATGTGGTTTTTAGTTTCTCAATCTCTTTATGTGATGTAGCACATTTATTGATTTATGGATATTGTACCATCCTTGCATCCTGGGATAAATCCTATGATATTTCTGATGTACTGCTGGATCTGATTTGTTAGATTTTGTTGAGGATTTTGGAATCTGTGTTCATGAGGGATATTGACCTATAATTCTCTTTCATTGTGTTGTCTTTACCTGGTTTTGGTATTAGGGTAATGCTGGCTTCATAGAATGAGCTTGAAAGTGTTCCTTCCTCTTGAATTTTTTGAAGTAGTCTGAGGAGGATAGGTTTTAGTTCCTCCTTGAATGTTTGGTAAAACTCTCCTGTGAAGCCGTCTGGCCCGGGCTTTTGTTTGCTTGAAGCTTTTTAATGACTGCTTCAATTTCTTCCATAGTTATCAGCCTGTTGATATTTTTAGATTCTTCCTGATTGAGTTTTGGAAGGTTGTATGTTTCTAGGAATGTGTCCATTTCCTCCAGGTTGTCCAGTTTGTTGGAACAGAGTTGTTCATAGTATTTTTTATCAATCCTTTGTATTTCTGTGGGGTCTGTTGTTATTTCTCCTCTTTCATTTCTGATTTTGTTTATTTGGGTCCTTTCTCTATGCTTCTTGGTGAGTTTGTCTAACGGTTCAGCAATCTTGTTTATCCTTTCAAAGAACCAGCTCTTGATTTTGTTGATCTTTTGTATTGTTTTTTTCTCTCTATGTCATTTAATTTTGCTCTGAACTTCATTATTTCTTTCCTTCTGCTTACACTGGGCTTTTCTTTTTTTAATATATTTTATTGAGTTTTTTACATAGAGGAAGGGAGAGAGATAGAGTTAAAAACATCGATGAGAGAGAAACATTGATCAGTTGCCTCCTGCACACTCCCTACTGGGGATGTGCCCACAACCAAGGTACATGCCCTTGACCAGAATTGAACCTGGGATCCTTGAGTCCGCAAGCTGATGCTCTATCCACTGAGCCAAACCAGTTAGGGCACTCTGAGCTTTTCTTGTTGCTCTCTTTCTAAATATTTGAGTTGTCAGATTAGGTAATTTATTATCATTGTTTCTTGTTTTTTGCAGTAGGCTTGTAGTGCTATGAACTTCCCTCTCAAGACTGCTTTCGCTGTGTCCCATAGGTTTTGGATTGTTGTGTTTTCATTGTCACTTGTTGCCATGATGTTTTTTATTTCTTCTTTGATCTCTCTGGTAACCCAATCATTGTTTAATAGCATGCTATTTAGTCTCTATGTGTTTGATTTTTTTTGGATTGTTTTTATTGTAGTTAATTTCCATTTTTATGCCATTGTGATATGAGAAGATGCTTGATATGATTTCTATCTTCTTGAATTTGAAGACACCTTGTGTGTGACCCAATATATGGTCTATCTTTGAGAATGAACCATGTGCACTTGAGAAGAATGTATATTCTGTGGCTTTGGGATGAAGTGTTCTAAAGATGTCAATTAATTCCATCTGATCTAGTGAGTCATTTAGGATTGATGTTTCTTTGCTGATTTTTTGTTTAGAGTATTTGTCCAGTGATGATAATGGGGTATTAAAGTCCCCTACTATAATTGTATTGCTGATAATCTCTTCCTTGATATCCTCCAGAATGTATTTTTATGTATTTGGGTGCTCCTATATTGTGTGTGTATATGTTTACTAGAGTGATTTCTTCTTGTTGGATTACTCCCTTTAGTATCATGAAGTGGTCTTCCTTATCTCTTTTCATGCCCTTCACTTTGAGATCTAATTTGTCAGATACAAGTATTGCTACACCAGTTTTTTTTTCATTTCCATTCACCTGAAAAACCTTTTTCCATCCCTTCACCATCATTCTTTTTTTCTGAGATGAGTTTCCTGTAGACAGCAGATATGGGTCATGTTTTCTTATCCATTCAGTTACCCTATATTTTTTTATTGGGGCATTTAACCCATTTACATTTAAAGTTATCATTGATAGGTACTTGTTTGTCATCATTTTTATTCTTTATCCCTGTGTTACTTCTACGTTTCCTATTTTTTTCTTTTTACAGCAGACCCTTTAACATTTCTTGCATTGCTGGTTTGGTGGTAATGAACTCGCTTAGTCCTTTTTTTTTGTCTGTGAAACTCCTGATTTCACCCTCAATTTTGATTGATAGCCTTGCTGGGTACAGTATTCTTGGATTCAGACCCATCCTTTGCATGACTTTGTATATTTCATTCCATTCCCTTCTTGCCTGATGTGCTTCTGTTGAGAAGTCTGTCTCTAGCCTAATGGGGGATCCTTTGTAGGTAATTTTATGTCTCTCTCTGGCCGCTTTTAATATTCTTACTTTGTCGTTGGTGTTTGCCAATTTAATTATAATGTGCCTTGGCATTGGTCTTTTGGGGTTCATTTTGTTTGGGACTCTGTGAGCTTTCTTGGATTTGTGTGAGTTTTTTCTTCCCTATATCAGGGAAGTTTTCTGTCATTTCTTCAAGAAAGCTTTCTATTCCTTGCTCAGTTTCCTCTCCTTCTGGCACCCTTATTACACAGATATTGTTTCTTTTTGTGTTGTCACAAAGTTCTCTTAGGCTCTCCTCCTGCTTTTTAATTTTTTTTTTCTAGAAGCTGCTCTGCTTGGGTTTTTTTTCTATTGACTTCTTTATAGCAGTGATGTCACTTTTCATTTCTTCTTAGTTCTTCTTCATTTCCTCTTGGTTCTTACACATATTGTCGAATTTGTCTTCCATTCTTTTCATCCACCTTATGACCATTTCTCTTGCCTCCATTTTCTTTACTTCCTTTTCTGGTGATGCCTGTTTCTCTTTCACATGCGGGCTGTTTCTTTGTCTCCCCATGATCTTTCTTCTCTGGATGTCTGGTTATGTAGTTCTCTCTCTCCTTTATCTAGGTGAAATCTGACCTTTCTGTGAGGAGGCGCAGGGCTTGTCTGAGTCCATGTATTCGTGAGATCCGGTGTTCCTGGGTTCCTAGCAGGTACCGGGGTGCCGCTGTTGCAGGATCCCTGGATGTATAGGCTTGTGATGACAGCCACTCTCCTCTTTGTGTTCTTTATAAGCCATGCCCACTTGTTAACTATCTCATAAAATACAGAGCTCTGTCATCCTGAGTTTTTTTTGGTTTTTTTTAAATAGCAAAGTATGCTCACCCCACAGGGATATGACAAGTATTTTAATATAATAAT
>PVJC01033629.1:0-19252 GCA_004026665.1 Murina feae
GGGTCCTGCGCTGTCCCGCCCTGCAGCCGCTCTGTGCACTCGGGAGGTCCCTCAGCCCCGCCTGTGCCCTCTCACAGTCTGGGACCCCTCGGGGGATGTCCACCTGCTGGCGTGCCTGACCAGCCTGGGTGAGGGGCTTTAAGGCTGCCCACAGCTCCCATTGACCCAACGTCCCAGCAAGGCTGGCTGGACGCAGGTTCCTGGGGTTTGTTTATCTCCTATAATTGATGTACTGTTCCTTTAAGGCGAGGTGGGCTGAGGTAAGGAAACCTCCTCTGCTTCACCTCGCAGCCCAGCGTCTATAATGAGACTTTGTTACTCTTAGTAAGGCAGGCCAGGCCTGCTGTTCCCTTCAGCTCCCGAGGATTCTATGATTGTTACATTATTGAAACATGTTTCGGAGCCTGCCTGCCAAGGGCCGAAAACAGTTTCCCTTTCGCTCCTGCTGCAACGGACGCTGCCTAAACGTTTACTCAGGTCCGTGAGTGGCGGCCGCCATGTTGGCTGGGCTAATTTGCATACAGCCGCTCTGATTGGCTGGTGGGCGTGGCTTATCCTGTCTCGGAGAATTGGTTAATTTTACTATTTCGCTTTTATTAGTTTAGAAGAGAAATTCAAAAAAGACCAAAGATTCAAATGGGTGATATGAAACCATAAAAGTACTAGAAGAAAATAATATGGAAATCCTTCATAACAAGAGGGAAAGCATTTCTTACTCAGAATGAAAATTCAGAAGCCATAAGTACACACAGGCACATGTCCAAAATCTGCTTGGCAAATGTCATGAGCAAGGTCAAAGACAGATGACAAACTGGGGGAGAAATAGCACTCACACAGAGATAAAAGGCTAACTTTGCTAATATAGGAAGTGACTAGAAATAGACAAGGAAAAGACTCACAGCCCAGCAGGAAAGTGGACAAAAGATAATATGGACAGTCCAGAGAAGAGGAAATACAGATCTCTCTTAAACACAGAAAAAGCTGCTCAACCTCACTCGTAATAAGAGAAAGTAAATAAGCAAAATAAAACTACACTGAAATACATTTGTCTGTCCCTTGGCAAAGACCCAGAGTCTGATGACACTCTGTTGGGAGTATGGGAGGTACAGGCCTCTTGTAGTGTGCTGGTCAGGATATATATCCGTGTAATCCCTACAGAGAAGTTTGGTAAGGTACTTAAGCAAATTCAAAAGGATGTTTGTATATATTCATTTCCTGCAGCATGTTTGTGATGGCAAAAGACTGGGAAGAACCTGCCCTGGCTGGTTTAGCTTAGCTGGTTGGAATGTCAAAAGGTGGTGGGTTTAATTCGCAGTCAGAGCACATATCCAGGTTGCGGATTCGATCTGATCAATGTTTCTCTCTCACATGGATGTTTTTTCCCTCTCCCTCTCTCTTTCTCTCTCCACCCACCTCCCTCCCTTCCTCTCTCTAAAAAAAAAAAAAAAAAAAAAATCCATTAAAAAAGCACTGGGAAGAACCTAAGTGTCTATCAAGAGGGGAATCAGTCAATAAAGTGTGATGTATCCATATAGTGCAATACTTCGGTGAAAAACAAAACTGAAGACGTTTTCTAGGTACAGATAGGGAAGATCTTAAAATATCTTAAGTGAAAAAAGCAAGAACAACGGTGCACGTAAAATGCTACATTTGGTGTAAAAGGGGGAAAATATCTGTATTTGCTTGTATATACACACATAAGAGTCTCTAGAAGAATGTATAAAAAATGAGTAACAGAGGTCATCAGTGATGGGTGGAGGTGGGGAACAGGGCAGATGGGAAGGCAAACTGCTTGGGGGCCAAACTGACCCCATCACCTGACTTTGTAAATAAAGTGTTACTGAAACAGAGCCATGTCCATCCTCTCCTTCCCCTAAAGCTCTGGCAATTATACTAGGAAACAACAAACCAGACTCGAAGAGGCTTTAAGCATGGAAGGAAGGGCTCCTTGGGAAGGAGCAGGGTGAAGGGGTGGCATGGGCTTTGGGGTGTAACAGACTCCCGTTGGTATCACTCACAAGCCCTGAGACTCTGTGGGTCACTCAGTGGGAGCTTTGATGTCCTGTGCCGTGCTGTAGGAACACCCAGCTGAAAGACTCATAAAAATAAGAGAGAAGAGTGAACATGTAAAGAGCACCTAACATGGGCCTGGTACACAGCAGGTGCTCAATAAATGGTAGCTGTTATTACTTTTCCCTTTAGGGCATGACAGGTGCGTCGGGTAATCTAACCACCATGTATAACATCATCAATATGGGAAAACGCATTTTAAGTTCTTCACACTGGGAATACAGCCCAGTGAACTCGGAGGACTGATCAGGAGAGGCTGTAAATCACACTCAGGGTCTCCTGCTTCTCTATTTGGTAGTTTGGCCCAACAGTTAATGAACTGGGAGTTCAGGAAGGGAAAGGGGCATAAGGGATTGCAGGTGCCCACCCTGAAAGCAGGAGGCAAAGGCAAGTCTGCCTTTGGCTAGCACACTGCACACGGGCTTGGCAGAAGGGTGCCGGTTTCTGCTACTAGGAAAAAAATAGCTTCTTCCCAGCTTGACCTGAGCTCAGCAGGAAAGGAAAAGCTGTGATAATCCACCTCCACTGGAGCTCGGTAAAGCGAATTCCTCTTCCCAGCAACACAAGCTCTCCTGCCAGAGTGAGCACCCACAACACAGGCGGTGGGGGAGAGCAAGAGCTCCTGCCCCATAGCGAGTGCTCTGGGCTTCACAAAGCTTTTTTCAACTCTGGAAACATCTGTCCTGAAGACCCTCAGTGCAACTCGGGGGTCTGCAGATGGAGCAAAACTGTCCCACACCTCCTGCTTCTGTGCCCCAGGCCACTTGAGCCTCTCTCCCAGACTCTCCCCAGGCCTCTCCTTTCTGGACTGTGCTCTCTGCTGACTTCCCACAACGCTTTGCCTTCAAACATCCCCTGTCCAGTGTCTCTCATGTTCCAGTCCTGCTCTTAGCGAATGAAAAATGATCTGGAGTCAGGACCTGGATTTTAGTCTGGCCACTAACTTTACAGAAATCATTTCCTTTTTCTGGATTTCAGGTTCCTCAAAATGAGTGAGAACTGATCTAGATCCTCAAACTTTTCTACAAAGCCTCCTGCAGACAGTGGAGAATGAGCACACAGGAGTCTGAATACTCAGTCCCAAGAGGTCCAACGCCAGCTCCACAGTTCTTTGTAATCTTATTCTTTCATTTTTATTTATCATCATTATTATTTCAAATATATTTTTATTGATTTCACAGAGAGGAGGGGGGGGATAGAGAGTTAGAAACATTGATGAGAGAGAAACATCGAACAGCTGCCTCCTGCATGATCCCTATTGGGGATCAAGCCCACAAGCAAAATACATGCCCTTGGCAGGAACTGAACCTCAGACCCTTCAGTGCACAGGCAGATGCTCTATCCACTGAGCCAAACTGGTTAGGGCTTATTCTTTCATTTTTAAAGAATGCATGCAAATTTTGCATGCTACCCCATGATACATCTGTGTTCTAATGTGAGTGCAATAGGTTCCTCCTAATTCTTCAAGTAAACTTGATTTTCTCAGAAGTTAAATAATCATGTTTATTCTGAGGCCACGTGTGATATGACCACATACACTGGGTGCCTATCCCATGTGTGAGCCATGAGGCAAGGGGTGCTTTAAGATGCCTCTCGGGCAGACATGGGGCATAGTATCCCTTTCTAATGTGCCCCAGGTGGCATTTTAACAGGGGATTCTGGGTCTAGTGTCTTAACCCTAAGGCAGCGGTTCTCAACCTGTGGGTCGTGACCCCTTTGGCGGTCAAACGACCCTTTCACAGGGGTTGCCTAAGACCATCCTGCATATCAGATATTTATATTACGATTCACAACAGTAGCAACATTACAGTTATGAAGTAGCAACGAAAATAATTTTATAGTTGGGTCACAACTTGAGGAACTGTATTTAAAGGGCCAGAAGGTTGAGAACCACTGCCCTAAGGAGTGATTTTAATGGAATTTTAGATATGGCAGCAGAGAGGAACTGGAACATCGGTGCCATGATCCTCAGCCACTTTATATAGGTGACCTTCAGTTATCCTAAGGCTAAAATAAGACTAGTAAATAATCCTCCTCACCAGGCAACCAGCCTTCCTCATGAAACACCTTTCCCTCTTAGGTTATTTCCAAACTCCCTGAAATATACCAGAGCAGGCCTAGCTGCCCTTTAAAATCAAGGAGCAAGGTCCCATGAGGCTCAGCATCAGGCCCACAGACCCAGGAACTAGGAGATATACAGACAGACAGACAGACAGACAGACAGACAAATACACTTACCATAGAACCCAGCAGAAGATCCCTGCAGGCTGGGACACTGAGTTCTGGCCCATGGGGAAGCTCTGTGTCTGTCAGAAAGCCCTTGGGCACCTTGAAAGGGACACCATCAAGGGCACTCATTCTGTCAGGAGTTTGAGGATGGCTGAGGCAGGCTGCCTGATGGCAGCGGAACAGTGTAGCCCTGAAGACCAGGCTCAGGCCTCAAACAGTCTCAGTGCTCTCCTGTGTGGTGACTTAGCCAAGTCCCACACAGCCAAGAAGGAAAGGTAATGTGGCCAGTGCTGCATAAGGGAGGAAATGGATAAAAACAAGACCATTCAAACTGACAGGAATTGACTATTTCATTTTTAAGTCTTACACTAGGGCATTGTTTTCCAATATATATGTAAACTGAATGAAATTTCTTACCCTTATTATATATTTTGTTATTTCATCTGAATGCATTACAGAACATTCAGTTTGAGACAAAAAAGTCCTAATCTTATAGAACCACATCTGTCCTTCAAAGCACTCAGCACATTTTTTATGATTACTGGATTATGTCTATCTCCCTCAAAACGTGTGTTAGGGTGTATTTGGTATTTTGTTCATTGCGATAGCCCTTGTATTTGACAAATTATCTGAGCCTCAACAGTCACTTAGTAAATATTTGAATAATGAAAAATATAAATTGGCGAGTAAGCACTTTTAGCACTTACCACAATTGTAACTGACTCTAACTCCAGGATGGCAGGAATCCTGTTTGCTCCTTTTTGTCTGTAGCACTTAACATCATACCTGGAAAATGGTATATCAAAATAATTTCCCAAGTATATGGTTCAAATTCAGGTATCTAGATTCTGTCAAGCACGAGTTAATAAAGTTGAGAAGTGTCTCCTGTTCTGTATAGTTATGCACTTCAACACCAATCACCTCAAAAACTTCAATCTTTGCTTCAGAGACTATAAGAAATGAAGCTTATTCCAAAAGTAAACAATTAATTATTCAGAAATAGCTTACTGGTTACAAGCATAAAAAAAAGATTTAAGTTGGAAATGCTTCATATAATCTCTAGCCCTTATTATATACCACTGCTAATACTTCACAGCATTCACATTCCTTCTATATTATTATACTTGTTTGAATGGAACAAGAAATGCTTTGTACTTACCTTGTTAATTCCCAGGAAAGCTTCCCTGTGGCCAAACTCATAGAAGTGAGTGAATTGCTACAACAGATGGTATAATCCCAGCTAAACTTCTTGATATGTTCTTGCACAAAAATCACGTGGACAAGAAACATGAATGGTTTTAGAGTGATTAAGTTGGTTGGCTTATACCAAAGTCTTTGACGTCATAAACTCAGCCACTGGGATGAACACTCTTAGTATTAATGTATAACTAAACTCTTTATTTAATTTTCTCTTCTTCCCTGTATTTACTTAATTTCTTAAAAATAAATTATTTTGTTAAAGCTTCTCACAAATCCAGGATCGTCTCTACTGAGAAGATAAACAATATTCTTGCATATAAGACACGATGAATCAATACATTTCTGGTTAGTCTTTGAGTGAGCTTCTCTATTTTCATTAATCTTTGTTCAGTACATAGAGCATTTATGTATAGGTGTTAAAAAGGCATGATTTAGAAGAGGGCTGGAGACTCAACAGAACTGTAGTTCTTAGTTCTAACGGGAAAAAAAGAACTGACTAGCAATGGTCAGCCGTAACAATGAGCCCCCTATCATGCAGGTTGTGGCCTGTAAATGTCTTTTCCACTGAAGGGGAACCTGGGGTCATTGAAAAAATGACTGAGTGGAATCAGTCATTTCTTCTGCTGGGGCAGGAAATGTGAAAAATAAATTTGGAGCCAAATACTGGGATTGAATGGGAACTAAGGAGCTGAGTTAAAGGTGACATAATCCATAAAGAAAATAAAATGAGTTGAAAGATAAATATTTAGATTGGAGTTCATAATGAAACTTGAACACAAAATTCACTAGTCTTGATTGGACAAGGCTAAAAAACCACTATTTTGAAAATTAGTACATCAAGGAAATTACATATTTATCTCTTGTCTTTCCTATGCAAATTGTACCTGAGGATAACAAAATAGCTGGTGAGGGAATATTTCTCCTTTTAGAAGTATTCCAGCTAATAAAGAATGGCAGAATTAAACTATTTGGCAGCCCCAAATGCAACCTGATTATCAATAACTGCTAAGGTCACAAAAAGACAACCAGACATTAGTCCTCCTGAATTAACACACCAGGTCTGTGAAATAGTCTTACCAAAATATTCCAATTAAATGTGATCAAGTCTCTAGATCAGGACTGTCCAATGGAAATGTGAGCCCAATATGTAATTGTACATCTCAATTCAAACCCAATTTCAACTCATACTCTCAATTTCTAGTGCCCAATAGCCAGAGATGGCTACCATATCAGACAGTACACCTCTAAGCACTAAATTGTAAGAAATACAGAACCAAGGCACATGCTATCCCAAGGATGCCATTCGCAAAATCCAGACTGGGAACTTCAGGGGAAAAAATGACCTCATGTTTTCAAGCAAAACATTACAAAGGAGAGAAAGAGTGCAAAGTAAGTGGGAGTACGTTTCTAAAGACATATTAACCAACAATGCGAAGACTGCATCTACATCTTGATTTGAAGTGTAAAACACACATTTGTGAGATAAGGAAATTTGAATACTGATTTTTTTTCAGCTATTAAGAAGTTACTCGTTTTGTTAGGTGTGATAGGGCACCGTGGTTACATTTTAAAAACATCTTTTAGAGCTATATACTGAAAAATGTATAAAGTAATACGATGTCTGGGATTTACTTCAAAATAATCTAGAGTGGTGGGGTACAGATGAAACAGGCTGTCCAGGAGTTCACAATTATTTGAAGCTGGATGATGGATATATGGGGAAAAATATTATTATCTTTACTTTGGATATGTTTGAAATTTTGCACAATAATTTATTATTAATTTTAGATAGGGAGAGAAAAACATCAATGGGAGAGAGATACACTGATTGGTTGCCGCTGTACACACCCTGCCAGAGATTGAACCTGCAAGCTAGGTATGTGCCCTGACTGGTAATCAAACTGGTGACCTCCCGATGGACGACACTCCAACTCAGTCACACCAGCCAGGACTGCACAATTTTTTAATAAAGGACTGTGGGATAGGATTACAATGGCACTGTCCACATTCTCAGAAGAATCATTTGTTAAAGATACCACTATAAGTCTTTCTTTCTAAGCCCATAAAAACTTACAAAACAAAAACCAAAGAAAACACTCACTTTATTAAAACACTGAAGCTGCCAGAGGAAAAAGGGAATGGTTTTTTCCACCTGGCATTAAATACCTTTTCCTTGGGTTGTGCTGCCTGAGTTTCCCGAGTCCCTGCTTTACCCTCCCTGACCCATCAATGCAGATGTCTTACTGGCAAGGCTACCTGGACACCAAACATACAATGTACCGTACCAGTCCTCTTTTATTTCTATGTTCCTGCACCTCATCAGAGAGCAAACGGTGGAGATTTACAACAAAAGGGACACAAGCCTATGGGGTCAAGTGAAGGTAATCACATCAGATTTCAGATTATGAGCTTAGATACACTTTGGAGGAGTGCTGGCTCATATGCTGTTAACTCTGAAATGCACATTACATAAATTTAACAGTGCAAATTAAACAACAGAAAAGGACAAAGGTTTTAGCATCTTGCACCCAACAGCTTCTGACGATATGAAATCATTTCTAAGGCTGATGGCGTCCTTTACTGACTACCCAGAGTTGATCCCACAGACAGAATTCGGAGGTGTAGGTTCACTCTCCTCTAGCAAGTGCCTATTTAATAAACTTGAATTTTAGAGTGAAAATGTCTTACCAGTGTGAAAGTGTGTGCAGTGATTTGGGAGGCAACAAATGGGGAGCAAAGGCTCAAGCTAAAAAATAAAAATATTTATTTAGGTTTTTTGGAAATATAAATAACAATAAATGACAAAAGGCAAAATAAAAGAGAAAAACTGACATGTTATATCACTGATCATCTCCAGGCACAAGAGCATTTATTAATGAATATAAAAAAATAAACTTCATTACTTTTATCTGCTTTCCCCCCAGCTTTAACTACATGAATATTCCTAAGAAATTCCACAGTTATACCGGCCCCTTCTGAGTACATGAGGTTAAGGTCCTGTTCCCATAGGGAAATAAATTTCTATCCTTAGGGATTCTGAACAACGAGACCTCTAGGAACTTACAAAGCCGTTCCTTTCATTAGGATCCTTCTAACGTAGGAAAAATGTAGCTGTCACTCATTAAACACGATCCAGCGCAGGTGTAGGTACTCTTCAGGTGTCCTGAGTTCTCCGAATGAGTACTGGACTAAGCCACCAGCTTTACTCCAGCCCAGCCTGCAGCCGAGCCTCTCAAGCTGCACCAAAAGTGGGCTTCACAGATAAAGCATTTTCCCCTTTCTTCCTGGAAGTTAGAGGGCTACACAGGTCGGAAGGATATGGAGGTTTTGCATCAAGCTTGCCTTCACACTCTGTACTGGGGGGAGGGCTACTAAACTACCCAGAGCACACCTGTGTTGAGTGTATGGCATGCACTTACCCACTGCCACACAGAAAGTTGAGTAAATTAGCCAGTCACTCTGGACCAAGCCCCTCAAAACAGAGGCAAACTCAGTGAGCTAAGGCATGTGGCAACAGCCCCAGTTCACCTATGTCCTTTCCAAAGAACCATATGAATCTGATTCCAAAGCACATTTGGCCAGGACAGAGCATGGAAGGAAAATGGAACTGGGAAGGGCCATGCCTTGTGGAGTTTACAGGTTGCTGCTTGGTCTACAGCACAAGAAGATGGCAGCATCACTAATATTCAGAGCTGGAAAGCGCGTTGCCTGGTCCACACTCCTGGAGCGTCTTTACTAATGCAGCTTAATGGCAGTTGCCCAGATGTCGTTGCTGGGAAGCGGTGGGAGGACCCATCCTTGGGGAACAGAGTTGCCTTCAGGATGATCAGATGGCACCAGGAACTGATCCCAATCATGCCTTTATAGGAACATTATAGAACAACTGTTTATTTCTGTTTTAGTCCAAGCAAGATGCTCAGCAACTAATATTCTATTTCAGGACTTACCTTTTCAATGACTGATGTACTAAAGAACGAGATTATCGGGGATTATGCAAAAGACTGCATTTCTTAAATATACATATAAAGGGGGGAAAACTCCAAAGAACTTATAGTCATTTTTAAAAAATATGTTTTTATTGATTTTAGAGAGAGAGAAAGGGGGAGAGAGAGAGGTAGAAACATCAATGAGGAGAGGGAATCACTGATCGACTGCCTTGAGCCCACAACCTGGGCATATGCCCTGAGCGAGAATCGAGCCATGATCTGGTTCACAGGTTGACTGAGCCATGCCCGCTGCGTCACTCTCATCATTGATGTTTCTATCTCTCTCCCTCTCCCTTCCTCTCTGCAATCAATAAAAAAAATATATTTTTTTAAGAAAGATATATTAAATGAGGTGTCTTTAAAAAGAAATACACATAAAACAATGTTTGTATTGATCAGTTGACAAATATGTGGCCGGAGGCCCACAGAAACCTAATCATGTATTTCCTTTAGCAGCAGCAGCTGTTCAGTATTCTCTAAGTCAGTGTTTGTGGCTTATAGAACACAACTACTGTAAATAACAAGAACTGACTGTAGTGACGTGCAGAAGCTACAACTTGTGTATTAGCCGGAAATGCACTTCTCCCAGACATCGACTTGGTGTGCAAAAGAGCAGTGTTGGAAGGAACCTTAGGAATCACTTAGGTCCGTGATTTTGAAACCAGGCATCGAAGACCCCTAGACCCCTAGGCTTTGGGAGTCTAGAAACAACCAAGTGCTTCCTACCGATAGGAGACTTAAGTCACCTGTGGAGCCCGTTCATGTATTGTTTTATAAACTGACTAGGGGCCCAGTGCACAAAAATTTGTGCACTCAGGGAGTCCCTCAGCCCGGCTTGTGCCTTCTCGCAGTCTGGAATCCCTCGGGGGTTGTCCACCTGCTAACATGCCTGGCCAGCCTGAGTGAGGGGCTGAGGGCCATTTTCAGGCTGCCCACAGCTCCCATTGACCCAATGTCCCAGCGAGGCTGGCTGGAATCAGGTTTCTGGGGTTTATTTATCTTCTATAATTAAAACTTTCTTGCCTTGAGCTGAGACCTAGGCAGGTAATGAAGCCTCCTGTTTGCTTCAGCTCCATGGCTTCTATAATTGAAACTTTTTTGCCTTGAGCAGCCTAGGCAGGCAGGTTCCTTCATGACTAGTACAACGGAAGCCTCCTGTTTGCTCTAGCTCCGTGGCTGCCAGCCACCATCTTTGCTGGGTTAATTTGCATATAGCCACTCTGATTGGCTGGTGGGTGTGGTTTGGCTGGTGGGCATGGCTTAGGTGTAACAGAGTGAGGGTCAATTTGCATATTACTCTTTTATTAGATTAGATGTGTCCAAACACTGCATCTGGGAAGAGAACTCCCGCCAACGTTTGAAGGCCACATTCTAGTCCACCATCTTCATTTCATAGGTGAGGAAAGTGTGAGACCCAGAGAGCTGCAAAGTAGAGCTCATTATTAACTGCATGTAAAGATGAGACTCTGTTCCTAGCTCCCTTGACTCTGACCTGCAAGAACTCACAAGTCAGCAGCCCGGGTCTTAAACAATCTCTACAGGCAGGTATACAGGGAGGGCCTTTTTAGCAGCAGAAAAGAACTAGAAAAAGGTAGCCAATGCTTTAAGTCAATGAAACAACACAGCCTGGGAGGACACAAAAGGGCAAGTCACACCTGAGTTTGTTTCTTCACTGTTAAAACAGTGACATCTATTTCTCAAGGATGAGAGAGGACTAAACAGATGTTTGTGGCACCCCTAACACTTGGAAACTTTATATAAACCCATTAGAAAAATTAAAAAAAAGATACCAGCAACATGGAGAGTGCCCCTCTGACCTTATCTGGATGAGTGCTGGCAGGGAGTGCTCAGCTTGGAGGTAATACTGTCTGAAAGGCTGCAGGAGGTGAGCGAGCGGGAACTCATCTGAAAAGCAAAAGCACAATACCACACCATCACACTTCCTGTCCACAGTGTATTCTCAAGGCAAGGTGATGAGCCTATGACGACAACATGATCACACGTGTTTCGTCTTTATCCCTGATTTCCAGGATACAGTTTAGGTGTCATTGTTGCCTACCAATCTCTTAGGTTGGGCTGAGGTCACCCATGAGAATAAGTCAATCTAGTATTGTCCTTTCCTCCACTGGTTACAGAGGAACTTACCTGGATCCCCAAATAACTTGGACTCAATTTCCCGCTTCTGCAATAAAAATTTCTCTTTTTCTTTCCTCTGTTTCTTTTCTAGTTCTCGTTTCCTCTCTTCCTCTTGTTCTCCTTCCAACATAACCCTGAGGGCTCTCTCTTCAGCTTCATACAGTTCAGAGCGTTTTTTAATGAGTTTTCGCAGTCGCTGAAGATGATGCTCAAAAGTCTCATCTGCTGAGGCTGGAGGACAGACCCCTGGGCAAAGAGATGCAAATGGCATTTCAGTTACAACTTTTTCTTATCTCCAAATCTGTGTTCTAATGAGCCAACTCGAAGTCCTACTTATAGTATGAATTTCCTTCAAATTTCTAAATTCTAATCCCTCTTCACAGATCAATTTGAATCTCCAATTAATCTGACCCCACCCTGACTTTCTTTTTTTCTCTAATTCCCCTTTCTGGAGATGACCACTTCACTTTTAATTTTGTTTAGTTCTAAAGGTTTTGATCCTGCAGTTGGAGAGTGGGCTCCCAAAAGGAAAAAAACTGTCTAATATTCATTTTGAAATTCTCACTGCTAATAAACAATTCTCCCTTTAAGTGTGAAGTTCTAGGAAAGCACATAAGGATATTGAGAAGAAATACATTTCACTAACCACACCGGCCTCACAGTGTGCTGCTGCGAGTAGGGTGACCAAATGTTTCAGTTTGCCCGGTTTTAGCACTTGAAAACCCAGTGTCCTGGGAAACCTGGGATGGTTCGTCACCCTGATTTAATTGTGAGATCAGCTAACTGTATAGCCAACATAGCTTCAGCCACAACTGGGAACATTTTAGACTAGTTAGTAGGTGATATGCAAGAACTATTACTAATTTTATGTGATAACGGCATTTGATGGTGAGTAATTTACTCAGGCATTCTATTTCTGTACACATGAGAAAGTTTTCATAGTTTCATAAGGAAAACTTTTTGAAATTTATTGAATTTAGGTTGCAATATTGACTCACTACCATAATGGCCCTGCAATAAAAAAGTTGCTGAAGCTGCTAATTCACTCTAGAGTGATGTGTGCTCAATCTTATTAGTCCTTAAAGGTTTTAAAGGAAAATGTGTGTATTGCAGCAGTATTTAAACAATACCAGATACATGGAAGAAATAAATCCTAATTCTGCTAACATAATCAACTTCTTTTATTTCCCCATGTTGATCCTCCAGCTGTTTTTGTCCATATATTAGCAACTTCACATAGTTCAATGTAAAATGTGTGTAACTTACATATCTCCATGTCAATTCTCTATATTTTTTTCCTCTCCTTGTAATTTTTAATGGCTCCATCCTGTTTCACCAAATCAAGGCACCTACCATTATTTACTTAATAAGCTCTCTAGTCCTGGACCGTTAGGGTGTTCCAAATGACATGTTATCACATAATACTACAATGAATAATCTTAGGCATGTTACTTTTTTCCTTTGTATGGATTACTTCTATAATGGAAATGTTAACACTTTCAAGACTAACCTTAGTGCTAAACTGTTTCTTTAAAAAGTTATACATTTACTCAGGATCTAACACCTGACACAAAGAAAATAATTAATAAATATTTATTTCTTTAAAAAGTGATTTTCAACAAATACTTAGCAATTTATGCTGCCACCAGTGCCAGCTTTGAGCACTAAATGTTCAATTTTGGCTGATAACGGCATAAAATAATGGTTCCTTAAGTAGCTAAGCAGTTGTGGAATTCTCTCTCCTTCAAGGCTAAGATTTCTCCGGATGACACTCTCATGGCTGCTTTGCTTGAACAGCTTTCTATTCACCTTTTCCCAACTGGAGATGGAGACGGTCCAGCTCAAATCCATCTTCTACTAAGCTGCTGGGCCATTATTTTCTAAATATACACACACATCAAGTTCTTATGCACAGAGAAACTTAAACTGTCACTATGTTGGTTTGTAATAATTTGATGTTTTTAGTTTCTTTACCTAGCCCAGGGATTAGCAACTTTTCCTGTAAAGGGCTGGATGTGGGAAGCCACCTATTGTCTTCTCTAGCAGGAGCTGTGGACAAGGAGCCCTGAACGCTGGTGGTGACGCTTGAGCCCTGGCAAAGGTCAGAGCTATGCACCCACTGTTTAGTCCGGACAATGGTAGCTGAAGCAACTTCCCGACCAGATAGTCATGTAAATCCTTGCTGATAAGATTGTCTGTTACTGGAAATTGCCTGCCTAAGGGCTATAGGTGTACCCCAAACTGAATAAAAGGATGGCAAGGCCTGAGCACAAGCAGAGTCCTTCCTCTTGGGATGGGCTCCCACTTGGCCCCCCAATTTCCAAATTATTATTTCTTGTCTTGTCTCTTTCATTTGTGTGCAGCCGCTCTTCCAAAGCCCGAACCCTGAACCACGCAGGAGGTGGGGGGGAGGGGGATTCACGGCTAGATAGTAAATATTTTAGGCTTGTGAGCTATACAATCTCTGTTGCAATACTAAAATCTGCCCATATAGAGAAAATATATAGACATTCCATCAGCACCTAAGTGCCTCCAGACCCCAGAAGGAACTGTGGCCTGCTCCCATCTCAGGCTGCTGGGCCTGTGCCACTCACCCACATCCCCCTCAACCTTTCACGATCACTCTTGGTCACCTTGACACGTTCCCTTGGAAAGGGCATTCCTCACTCAATCTTCCTCTTGACTCCAAGCACCGACATGGCATAGGTTTCCTCCACCTCTACCACTTACTCCTGCAGCTCCTACAGCTCCTAGATACCAGTCGCCTTTATTCCCCTTCAGCCACCTGCACCCTGGGGCCTTGTCTGGTCTTTGGACCTTGGAATAATGAGAAAAAACTTTCCATCCTGAAATCTTAAACCCAAACATTCTCTTCTCTGACAACTTTTTACGTTTCAGTATTCTCACCTTCTCCCTCAAGATTCTGTGAATTTCATTAAAAGCTCTCTTCGAATGTATCAGACTCTGCCCATCTATTTGTTCTCACCAAGACTTGTAGTCACCCACAAAGCAAGACCCCCACAGCCCAGTGCTCTGTGCTCCTGTGCTAGCTGTAGAGTGCTCCTGGAAGAAGCCACTTGATTACTGGCTTGGTGCCAGTATAGACTTTACATCAGCTGGGCCCCTAGCACCTTCCTGCAACCATACTGCCATGGGTCTCTGCTTGGCGCTCGCTCACTGCTGACTTCATCACTCTCCGAAAGCCCTACTTCTCTACCGACTCTCAGAGTAAACCCTCTAATCTATTCCCCAGAGGAGACAGGCCACCAGGAAGGGAAATTCCCTAACTTTCTGCCCCCAGTTCCAGTCATCTGCATCACTGCCCATCACTGTCTCCTTCATTTCACTTCAGTAGAAGATGGTTCTAACCCCTCCACCAGGGATCTGGAATCTGACTACCTCCTCCAAGCTCCTGAGCCATCAACTCTTCCTCTGCTTCTCGTTGATCTTTCTCCTTCTATTCATATCACTCCTTGGCTCAGGATTTAAACATTTTCAAGATTTTCTCATGATCCTAAGGTAGCACCCCTTACCCTATCCCCCCACACATACACACACTGACGGGTGCTGATCTTGTACTCTCCTTTTCTTCACAGGCAAATGTTTAATGAGTTGATCTCACTGTCTGCTTTTCTTATGTCCTACTCTGTCTTGACTCTTCTTTAGTCGGGCTTCTACTTCTCCCACTCCCTGAAATGCCCCTAGCGCAGTCACTAATTCCCATGGATGTTTCTCAAGCTTTTTATTACTTGAAAATAACAATAAGATGAAACACTCATATGGCATTTACTATGTGCCAGGACTGCTTTAAACACTTAACTCATGTCTACCAATGTAATCACCACAACGCCCCATGGGTAGGTACTATCATTCCCTCCTTAGAGATGAAGACACCAAGACATAATAAGGAAGTTTAAGTAAACGTGCCAAGATTGCACAACCTCTGTGAGCATTTGCCACTCTACAGAAATAGTAGTGGGTCTACCTTTTCCTCCTATCTCTCTGACTTCTCTCGATCTCTTTTGTGGAATCCTCTTTATTCATCTTGATATTGTTTTTCTGGCTCCCATTTCACACTACATGACCTTTTCGGTCTGTTTACATGCTGATGAACCCTTATCCAGGATGTCCCACAGGCACCTCAAACTCAACAGGTCCCAAACTGAACTCATCAACCCAAAGTCTACTCCTCCTGCTGTTTTCCTGGTCATTCAGAATGGTATCATCCTTCACTCAGTGGATCAAGCTACAACCTGGAAGCCATTTTTTTCTTCAGCTCCCACATGCTGAGTTCCCTAAGTTACTAATTTATATGTACATATGAACACTACACACACACATACACTCTATTCATATCTCTTAAATCCATTTACTTTTCTCCTACTGTGGTCCTTAGTTCACACTCCGATACTATTCCAGCCCAGACTATGACAGCCTTTATCATCTCTCTTCCTAGATGCTCCAAACCTTTCTCTGCTCTGCCACCAAATCTGTCCTCATTTCACTCTGCTTGAAATCTTTCAGTGCTTCCCCTCAGCTTTGAGCATGGGTGAGAAGTCTAGCCTGGCCTATAGAACATTTTGTGGGGGTTTTTAAAAATATATTTTTACTGATTTCAGAGAGGAAGGGAGAGGAGATAGAAACATCAATGATGAGAATCATTGATTGACTGCCTCCTGCACATCCCCAAATGTGGATCGAGCCCACAACCTGGGCATGTGCCCTTGATCTGAATCGAACCCGGAACTCTTCAGTCCACAGGCTGATGCTCTGTCCACTAAGCCAAACCAGCTATGGCCCACAGGACACTCTGTGATGTGACCTTACTTACATATCCAGCCTCATTCTCTCAGCACTTACCTGGAGGTACATACACCTTGAAGAGAGAAATTAGAAAGCTGCTTATCTCCTTTAAAGTACACAAGGCAACCAGCTACTAGTTACCAAATCATTTTACATTCAAGTCAATTAACTCCACACAGCCTGCTTATTATATAGACCATAATTCCTCCTAAAATTTCCTCTTTCTTTTGAACCAAGTAGAGGGGAGACTAACAGTGAGAATTATGCTGGTAAATTCACTTTGCAGATTATTACTGACCCTCACTCACCTCACAGAGGACATGGAGCAGAGGAACATTAAACAGTAGCCCTAGAGTTTTGCATTCTCATAAGGAAGAGGTATGGGTAGACACAGGAGAAGCAAATCTAGATGACCCACAGGAGATGGTTCACAAATGCCCCACAGAATCACCTGATTCTGAGGCCTGAATCTGAACAGCCACTCTAAGGGCTGGCATGCAGAAGCTCATCACTTAGCTAGGGAGTAAGACTGGCGGAATGCACAATGGTCACGTCGCAACAAAACTTTTTTTTTATTTTGTTTTATTGCTTAAAGTATTACAAAGATTATGTATCCTTTTTATTTCCCCTTGACCTTCCCCTGGCCTCCCCTACCCCCCAGTGTCTTGTGTCCATTGATTATGCTTATATGCATGCATACAAGTCCTTCAGTTGATCTCTTAACTCCCCCTCACCTCTCCCCAGCCTTCTAGCTGTAGTTAACAAAACCTTTTTTAAAATATATTTTTATTGATTTCAGAGAGGAAGGGAGAGGGAGAGAGGGATAGAAACATCAATGATGAGAGAGAATCACTGATTAGCTGCCATCTGCATGCCTCCACTGGGGATCAAACCTGCAACCCAGGCATGTGCCCTTGACGGGAATAGAACCCAAGACTTTTCAGTCCGCAGGCCCATGCTCTATCCACTGAGCCAAACCAGCCAGGGCCCAACGAAACTTTTTATTAAGGGTCTGAATTATAGTTTTAATTTATTATATTTTAAACCAAACAAAGGAATTCATTTGCCGTCATGGTATTTGCTAATTTGTATACTCTCGGATATCACTGGTAAATGTCAATGGCCTACATACAACCTACTAAATAAGGCAGCATATGGCCCAAACCAAGTGCAAGCAAGAAGGAGCAGGAGGTCACCTCAGCCCAGAGCAGAGAAGGATGGAGCTATGACATCTAAATTTGGTTTTGAAGGATAGTGAGAGCTTAAAATAGCACAGATGGGACTGAGGGCCCTCCAGCCAAATCCTACTCACACCTCTTCAAATAGCCATGTTTCAGATTTGAAGTGTATCCAAAGGAACATGCCAAATTTTCAACACCTTCTGAAGTCTCAAGTAAAGAAAGGATAGGATAGCTTTCACCTTGGCACATGGGTAAAGCTGACCAGCCATGCCAACCTCACTCAGAAAAATGTGGCCAGAAATGCCTGGGGTGGGAATGATGAGTCCAGGGAAAGATGGTGCAGTGGGTTCCCACACCTGCCTCTCTCTTCAACCTTGGCTACCAAGAGCTAAACATCAGAGGGTTTCTACTTCAAAGGTTCTAAGATACTGCTGACAAGTTCAGTTACCCCACTGGGTGAAAAATTTGAAGTATCAAGTATTTTGCTTCAAAATTTTTGGGGAGCCCCAACCGGTTTGGCTCAGTGGATAGAACGCCAGCCTGCGGACTGAAAGGTCCCGGGTTCAGTTCCGGTCAAGGGCATGTACCTTGGTTGCAGGCACATCCCCAGTAGGGGGTGTGCAGGACGCAGCTGATCGATGTTTCTCTCTCATCGATGTTTTTAACTCTCTATACCTCTCCCTTCTTCTCTGTAAAAAAATAAAAAATAAAAATAAGAAATTGGGAGGAAGGGCAAGCACTGTGGTAAAGAAAGGGAAGGAACAGGAGAGCAAAGGAAGAAATGCAAGAAGTGCAAAGCCACGGTTACCTTTCCTTGCCGCAGCCTCTTTTCTGAGTTTCCTCAATTTCTCCAAGGCCCGAAGAATGTCCACCATTCTTTTGGTGTCTGCTTGTTTTTTCCTCACTTCAGACAAGACACCATCGGCAGCAGCTTTAAGTTCCTGCTCCTGGGGGAGAAAGAGAGCCCATGAGAACAGCTGTCCAGCAGTGAGATTTTAGAGAATCAGATAGTCCCAGGGTTAAGAAAGATTCTACTGGATTTACACCCCAATTCCCTGGGCCATGCCCAAAACACCTTTCTATACTGGTCTAGCCAAAGAAGATAAGGAATCTAACCCTATATAACAAAAGGCTAATATGCAAATCAACTGAATTGCTGAATGACCTATTGCTATGGCATGCACTGACCACCGAGGGCAGACACTCAACGCAGGAGCTGCCCTCTGGTGGTCAATGCACTCCCACAGGGGGAGTGCCACTCAGCCAGAAGCTCAAAGGTGGCAAGCACAGCAGCGGTGGTGGGAGCCTTTCCTGCCTCTGCAGCAGTGCTAAGGATGTCTGACTGCTGACTTAGGCCTGCTCCCCACGGTGCACAAATTTCATGCACCGGGCCTCTAGTGGAGTTATAAAAGCCCAGGATTCTACAATGCTCAGTGACAACCTAAAATACTCTACTGCCAAGAATCTCTTCAACATGACAGCCTTTCAAACATCTGAAGACTCTATTGTACTCTTTATATATATACTAAGGGCCCAGTGCACGAAATTCGTGCGGGGGGGGGGGGCCCTCAGCCCAGCCTGCCCCCTCTCACAGTCTGGAACCCCTCAGTGGATGTCCTATGATAGCCCCAGTCTGCCAGGCGCCTT
>PVJC01033630.1:0-19259 GCA_004026665.1 Murina feae
GGTTGTGCTGAAGTTTTCTCTTTGCTTTAATAGACAAAATTTGAAGTGGGCATTCTTAATTGACATGGAATATAGGAACTTATTTTACTAATACCTAATTGGCTTAGGTTTGTTTGTTTCTTTTTTGACATAGTTATCTTTCTTTTATTTGTTTATCATACAATAAAAGTACATATAATGTTCAAGTATACAAATTGGAGCCTTAATTTTAACACTATAATATTTCAACATTGACATCCAGAGTAGTGGATCACAAGAAATATTAGCGAGATTTTGTCAAAATCTATTTTCACACATGAACTCTAAGAGTAACATAGGCACAAAATGTTTATGTATTTTTTCTCTCCCCAGTGTATTGGTGAAAATAGTTTGCATTTGATGAATAAGAATAGTTTAGAAATGGTTTTTAAAGACAGTTTTCTGTATGACTTAGAATATCTCTTATTGCTAAGACATTCTGTTTGTTGAGTCCTAGGTCCATACAAAATATTAGTCTTCTAATCTTATTAATTTAATAATAAATTCCTTTTATGTAATTTTAATGAAATACATCCAGAGGATAGCAAACATCAGAGTTACACATATAATATTGCTTTATATCCAGGGCTTACAGATTGGTACTCGAGAATTGGAAGAGATGGGAGCAAAATTTTGTGTTGCTCTATTGCGTTTGAAAAGACTGACATCCCCATTAGAATATAGTCTGCCTTCCAGCCTGCTTGACTTTGAAAATGACTTGATTGAATCGAGCTGCAAAGTAACTAGGTAAGGCACACTTGTTTATTCTGTTGTTACCTTGTTAGACTTCATCAAATCAGTGAAGCATAGAAAAGGCACAGAGATTTTGACAGTTAAGAACATTTTTACTATAATTAAGTTTACACATTTAATATTTATTCCAAGTTGTAATAATATTCTTGATTCTTTAATATTGATTTTTAGATGAAATTTTAATGAAATATTCTTATATTTTGAATGCTCTTTTTAGTGATCTTAATGGTTTACCTTTAACGTCCCAAAAAAGCAGTGTGGAAAACAGTATGTATATCAGAGGGTTTTAGAATTAGGATTCATACTTTAAAAGAAAGTCTATTTTGTTGTTATCTACACACATCATATAACTTTCCAATCATATAATCTTCTGATTACATATACCAGAAACAGCTAATTTAGTATGCCTTTGAAACTTGAACCATATCTGCCAAATATTCTTCTAAATAGGTAGATTTTGGTTCCTAAAATTCAATGTACATAAAATTTAATAAGCTATAGGATCAGAAACAATTCAGTATCATAGTTCTTAATCATAATATTAGACCTTGGCATTTTATAGTTTGATGTATATGAGTAAAAATACTGTCATTATACAGAATATTAATTTTTATTGTTAGATATTGACTTGTCATCAGATTTAATTATTACCATGCTCTATTATATATATCAACTTGGCAGTTTTAAGTATAGTAAAACATCAGTTAAAACTCCGTTCATTGTGATAGTTGACAGAATTTTCTACCCTTGGAAGTGTCTGCTAAACAATCACGGAAGCTGATATAAATATTGTTAGTTGTTCTCACTGATGTGTAGAAGCCCCCTTTTAAGTCATTTCATGTATTCTCCCTCTACCCCAGCTATGTTGGGATATAATTCACAAATAAAATTGTAAGATATTTGAAGTATGCAATGTGATGATTTGATATATGTATACATTGTGAAAAGATTTCCCATATTGAGTTATTAACATATCCATCTATTACTGTATGTGTGTGTGTGTGTGTGTGTGTGAATATTTAAGTTCTATTCTCTTAGCAAATTTCAATTATACAATCTAGTCTTATCAACTATAGTCACCATCACTTCCTCATTGTTCATATTACAACTGAAAGTTTATATCCTTTCATTAACCTCTCCCTATTTCCTCACCCCCAGCCCCTTGGCAACCACTTTTCTACTCTGTTTCTATGAGTTCCATTTTCCCCCTTTCTTTTAGGTTTCACATTGAAGTTACACCACACAATATTTTTCTTTTTGGCTCATTTTACTTAGTATAATGTCATCTAGGTTCATCCGTGTTGTAGCAAATTAAAATATTTCCTTTTAAAAAAAAGAATTTACTGATTTTTAGAGAGAAAGGGAGAAGAGAGAAATATTAATGTGAGAGCATAATATCAATTAGCTGCCTCCTGCATGCCCCCTACCAGGGATCAAGCCTGCAGCCCAGGCATGTGCCCTGACAGGAAATTGAACCAGCAACCTTTCCGTGAATGGAATAACGCCCAACCAACTGAGCCACACTGGCCAGGTTTCCTTTTTTTTTAAGGCTGAAAAATACTCCATTTTAATCTATGATAATTATGAAAAACTAGAGGCCCAGTGTACAAATTTGTGCACAGGTGGGGTCAGGCCAGCCCACCCTGATTGGGGCTGGGCTGACCAGGGGGACAGGGCTGCGGGTGGTCAGCTGACCAGCCCCGTCCCTGATCTGGGTGTGGGGGAATAGTGGGGGGAATCTGATCGGGCCACAGTGTGCTCAAAGCAACCTGTTGTTCTAGTGTTCCAGTCGCTTAACTTTTATATGTATAGCTAAGTTTTCAGTTATTCTCTTAAGTGTATCTACAATGCTTCATTCAATAAATATAATAACAAAGGAAATCTAAAAACTAATTGCAAGTTTAACAAAGCTTAGAAACTCATCTGTAAAATTATTTTACTTAGAAACCTTGAAACCTCTGAATGTAAGACTTTATATTAAAAAGCTCGCAGATTCTTAAACCATTTTGGTATTACTATGTATATAAGCTATAACTATCTTTTTATTTAATGTTTGTTTTTAACCTCGGTCTCTTTATATTTAAAAGTGTCTCATAATTAGGACATAGTTGTTTTATAAATTTTAATCTGATAGTTATATTTTAATTGAAATATTTAGTTCATTTACATTTATTATAATTATTGACATATTTAGACTGAACTCTACCATCTTATTGTTTGCTATTTGTTTCACTTGCCCTGTGGTTTTTGTTTGTTTTGCCCTTTTTTTTTTAGATTGATAGATTTTAGATTGATTTCAGTTTTGTATTGATTTTATCCTCTTAATTTTTTAAATGGATACTTGGTATTACTTCACACATTCTCAGTTTATCAGAGTCAATACAGATTTGTACTTTTATCTTTTCTTGGACAATATAGGATCCTTAGAACATGTTAACTCCATTTAACTCCCTCTCAACGTATGTGCTGTTGTTGTCAGATACTTTATGAGTATACTATTAATATTTTAAACTTTATAGACATTATTACATGCAGTCTTTGGACTTCCCCATACATTTATTGCCCTCTTCCCCCCTTTCCTCTTCATTTCCCCCTACATTTCAGTTTTTATCTGAAGTAATTTTTCTTTCATTCAAAGAATGCTATTAGGTCTTTACCGTCCGTTTCGAGGGGTATTTTTGCTGGATAGATGACATGGTCCTGCATTGAAGAGCCATTCGGTTGTCTTTGGTCTGCCACTGTTGAGCTGTCAAGTGAGGTGCCAGTCTGATTGTTGCCCTTTGAATGTACTCTGTCTTCTTTTTAAAAAAATATATTTTATCGATTTTTCACAGAGAGGAAGGGAGAGGGATAGAGAGTTAGAAATGTCGATGAGAGAGAAACATTGATCAGCTGCCTCCTGCACACCTCCCACTGGGGATGTGCCCACAACCAAGGTACATGCCCTTGACCGAATCGAACCTGGGACCCTTGAGTCCGCAGGCCAACGATCTATCCGCTGAGCCAAACTGGTCAGGGCTGTAATCTATCTTTTAAGGCTAAGTTGCTCTTATGAGTTTCTCTTAGTCTTTGGTATGTAGGGGTTTTAGTATTTTATTTATTTTGCCTGGGTTTTACAAGGTTTCTTAAATCTGTGGCTGGATAACTTCTGTCAATTTAGGGGAATTCTTAGTCGTTTTCTCTTCAAACATTGATTCTGCCCCATTATGTCCTTTCTGACACCATTTACATTTAAGTTTGACCTTTTCATAGATCTTCTGTGTCTTACGCTCATGAATAAGTTTCTGCTCTTTGTCTCTCTGTGCTGTTTGGGCTCTTTTTTTTAACCTTTAATTCACCCATGCTCTCTTAGGCTGGGTCTTATCTAATGTGAAATGTATCTTTTCAGTTGTTAATTGTAGTTAATTAGGAAGGATTTAGACATTTTTTCCTTAATCCTTTTGTACTTAGCAAAAATGTTATTTTACGTGTCACCTGAACTATTGAGTAGTGTTCTCCGTATCCCTCATTTAAGGAATTTGAGAACCGATAAAACATTTAACAACATTTCTCATCAGGATTTTCATTGATGACTAAATCTTAGTAAATTGGGCATATGAAAGAAGTATTTGAAATTTGAGTATGTTTAAAACATTATAGAAAAGTGAAGTTGAAAAATACCAAATTTTGTATAGTGTTTTATCATAATACAAAATGTATTGAAATGAAGCCTAATTACTGCCTTACAATCAAACAGTATTTGGACTTTTTTTTTTTAAATTGAGATAAAATCCACAAAGCATAAAATTAACCATTTTAAAGTGAACAATAGAATAGCTTTTTAGTATGTTCACAATTTTGTGCAACCACCTGTCACCTCTATCTAGTTCCAAAACTTTTATTCCCCCTCACCCCCCAAAGGAGACCCTCATACCCACTTAGCAGTCATATCTGGCCCCTGGCAACCACTCGCCTGCTTTATGTCTCTGTGGAGTTACCTGTTCTGGATATTTCAAATAAATGGAATAATGCAAGGGTGACCTGTCGTGTCTGGCTTCTTTCACCTTGCTTGTTTTGAGGTTCATCCTTGTTGAAGCATTTATTAGTACTTAATCCTTTTTTATGCATACAGCATGTATATTAGAAAATTTGACGAGAAATTGTTCCTAATACAACTAGTAAAATAAATAGAACTTAAGCTAGAGAAAGTCTTTAAAATATGCTTAGTTTTACTTCTATTTTGTATTAAAAATTTTTAAAACCTAATTTGATGTGTTGTGATAAAGGCAGAGTACCTTGCTGATGGTATAGGGAGTAAGTACAGGTCTGTGGGCCAGTTAACATCATTATGTCCCTTGTTTAAAGGCTGTACTGACCCTGTCATTATAAGAGACTGCCTTGAAGTTATTGCAAAGTAGTAATAAAGATACTGATTGCCAAAGACTATTAACACTAGGATGAAATATTACACTCTGTATTATCCACACTTTCTTTATGTGAAGCTAGTGTTTATACATATGTAGGAACTATTTTCCTGAGAAAATTAAATTAATATTGTTAAAGAAAAAATTATTCATGACACTTTTTGAAGAATGGGAACCAGGCTTTGTTCAGGAGGACTGCTACATGACGTTTTGCAGGAGTGGAGAGAGATTGGGTTCAACTCTGAATGCTGTAAGGAAAAATGGAGGTTTATAGCCCAGGAATAGACTGGGTGTTGGTGGATTGAAACATCAAGGCTGTGGGAGATGTTGGCTAATCAGACTTGACAGAATTTTTGCTGAAATCAGGCCAGAGTGATTAGATGTTGAGAGAGGGGGATTTTCGATAAACTGACTCAGCAGGATTCTTACTGAAACTGGACTAAGAAGGCAGAACCACTGGACTAAGGACACAGCCCACGGTCAGGGCCTACTGCTCAAGAGGACTCAGAGGAGCCTGACTTAAGTTTGGTCAAGGAGAGGGTCTCTGTCAATATAGATGACTTGGGGCCACATGTTAACAGTAACATCGGATACATAGTTCTGTAGTAAAGCTTACTGATATTAATGTGCTTTATTTTTAATGTGAAGTTTACCATTTAATCAAGCCAATCTTTTTTAAAAAAAATATATATTTTATTGATTTTTTACAGAGAGGAGGGGAGAGGGATAGAGAATTAGAAACATCGATGAGAGAGAAACATCGATCAGCTGCCTCCTGCACACACCCTACTGGGGATGTGCCCGCAACCAAGGTACATGCCCTTGACTAGAATCGAATCTGGGATCCTTGAGTCTGCAGGCCAACGCTCTATCCACTGAGCCAAACAGGTTAGGGCTCAAGCCAATCTTAAAGATCTTTCTAGTTAATGGCTGTGATGCACATACTTGAGCCTAATTTGCATTTCTTAGTCATTTATTGCTACCATGTAGGAAATTCTTACAGCTATACTTGCTATTGGGTTATTTTCTGGGCAGATAAATCATGCCACATAGTTGAAGTTCATATCACAACTTCCAGTCCACTTGAAATCATAGTGGTTTATCAGTACAAGTGAACCGATTGTGTTTTTGTGCTGAGTCAATGAAATGGTATTGTACTCACAGATACAGAGGCGATCAAAGTCATCTAGAAAAATAAGGTTGGGATTTATATGAGCACTTCAGGACCTCAGGCCAGTTTAGATTATAGTGAAAGCTTGGAGGCTTACAATAAGAGAAGGGAATGCTCCTTATTACTGAGATCCAGATAGGTTTCAAAATAGTAATTTCTAATCTCTAAGATTTAGCTATACAAGGAGTTTGCTGACTATATATTTTATAGATATTTGTGTGTTTTATTTTTGGTAGCCTCTTGGAAGAATGAAGTTATTCTTCTCACGTTAAGTGTCTATTTGAGACTTTCATATAAAAAGACAATATATCAGAATAAGGAAGAATACATATTCCTTCAAAGAGGATTCATTCTGTCCTTTGGTAGGCTGTAGAGTAGGGCAGATGGCTCCACTCCAGTGTGGGACCTAGCTGCAAAACCTGGGAGACCTGTTTGATCCTCGGTTCAGCCCTTCCCCTCTAGAGGTCGAAATTGAAGGCCTAAGACTTCTTTCCTCAGTACTGCAGTTCTGCCAGAAAACTTTGTCTTTATTTTCTTTTGTTTGTTTTGCTGCTTTCTGCTCTGCTTCTCAGCTTTGTGTATTACGTATTTTAAAAATTCGTCAAATGCCATTAGGGGAAAATTGTTGGGGTCACATCTGTGCAACTCCTTTCAGGAAGCTTGGCAGCTCTGAACTCCCATTTTTGCCTGCAAGCCTTTGAAATTGCCGAAAGCTCTGAGGATTACCCTGCCTCTTAGAAGCTGCCTTTGCCTGACCTTGGTTTCCTGTGGACTTTGCCCCAAGCACCCTTTCCCTTGATTGCTTTTGCTTTGTATCCTTTCACTGTATAAGCCTTAAGTGTGTGCTGAATCCTGTAAGTCTTCATAGCAAATCGCTCAGCCCAGAGTGGGACCCCCCAACACGCGTGTGCCATTCTGAATTTGTTAAGTTTATTATCTCAGAGATTTTAGTGTTTTATGGAGAATGATCAGAGACAGCTGGTATTGTAATCCCTTTATATGTATGTGGAAACTGAGGCTCAGAGATGAATTTTACCCATGGTCATTCATCTAATAATTCCCAATAGAACCAGGAATGCATCCAGGTCTAACTCCAGAATTCCCCTGTACTTTCATTATATCGTGTGTCTTCCAAGTAACTGAAAAGGATTGGCCTCGGTTTTTGAAGCTCTGCTGTGTTATGTGAGAATTTAATCATTGTGTCTAAGGAATGTTTTTAGAACAATAGTAAAATAAGTTGGAGTTTATTAGTTAATTACTGTTTCCCAAGGACAGTTTAGTTATACTTTCCAACAAAGTATGTGTAAATTAGCTTCCCCCTCCCCACCCCAAATAGGTAACATTCTCTTGCTAGATATTCTGTACACTAACTCTGAGTGTTTGTATGTGCATGTGCAAGTGTGTGCAAGTCCTTACGTGTATCCTTATATCTATGCCCATCACTTAAGATGGACAGAGTTGTTTTTTGTATTTTCTATGGATAATTTTATTCACTTTGTGATATTTAGGAGATTCTATATCTCTTATAAGCTAGGAATCAAATTATGTAAGTAAAATATTCTCAAATATTTATGCACATAGATATTTTATGCCACATGAGACCTGACATTTCATCCCAAAAATACAATCAGCAAGTTGCAATTTGCTGAGACTTTGGGCCATGGAATTGTTTGTGCATGAAATTCTACTCCAGGATATCTTTATCACACTGTTTTAAATCAGGTAGGTTAGTCTCAAAATTGTAGCCCAAGGTGAGATTAAGGAGGAACTCAAAGATAAGGCAGTATTTTTAGTCCTATTGGCCTGGGGCAGCTCTTTGTGTGGGCTCTTTAGGAATTGAGAAAGATTTGATTTACTCTTTTCTTTCACAAGGTAGGTTTAATTAATGTCATAATAACATTTTATATTTGTACAGCTTAATAGTTCACAAATGCTTTCATATTTACTACCTAATTTGAGGCAAGCAACTTTGTGAGGTCGTAGGGCTGATATTGTTATCTCGGCTTCACACGTGAGGAAAACGGGTGCTTGGAGAGAGAGACTCGCTTAAGACGCGGCTGGTTAGTAGAAGAGAAGAGGCACAAGAGAAATTTCTGACTCCATATACAGTGTTTTGTTTCTTTCATGCTTGTATAGGTAACAGAGCTGAAGATCTACATCCTGATGTCTCGGATGGCCAGTCAGCTCTAATGGAAGTAGACGGGTGTACGTTTGAGGAAGATGGTGAATTCTTTAGGTTTAATTTTGTGCAGTGCTTATTAATAGCTTAATATGAAGATAGCTATAAAACTTTGAATCTGAACGAAGCACAGTTTTTTTCCTGTTTTAGAAATAGTTGCAATTACAAACGTTTTCTGCATCATGATGACACCATGCAGCGGAGAATTTTACTGCCTTCATCTGTGAGAAGGCCCTTTGGGTGAAGGTTTTGTATTTTTCTTGAAGCAGCACAAGGAGGATTTGTATTTAGACTAAAGTGCTATTCTCTTTTAGAACGAAATGTTCCATATTGAATTGTTTTTGGCTTTGTCATCATTGCGCTAAAGAATTAAAATCCAGAATAGAAGGCAGTTAAGGCAGGTGTATCTAGGACAGCTGTTGGAGAATGAAGCAAAAACAGGGCAAAAGGAGTAAACTTACATGAAGAAAATGAGAGGAAATGAGGAAATAGTGGTGGGAAACCAAAATTACAGCAGTGGGAAAGAATTAAATGTTGATTAGACATTTTTTATGATTGAAATAATATTTGAATTCCTATCTACTAATGGAAATGGATTAATTATTTTATAACCCTAGGGCAAATTACCTTAAAATCTTTCTCTTAAGTGATGGTTATTGTGTGATAATGTGTGTGAAGGTACTTCCTAAATTGTAAAGTGCTTAAAACGTATGTTGTAATTATTAATAAAAGTGAAACTGAATTGCTGTGATTGGTCTTGTGCCTTAATTTTTTTACTAAAGTGAAATCAGTGGGAGAGGGTGATGTGAAAGTCACTGATCTTGCAGACCTTGTGGCTCCTCATAGACAGTGCAGTGGGCATTTGTTTAGGGCCTGCAATATGTCAGGCACTTCTGGGAGCTGCCAGGTGGTACCAAGATGGGTAAATCACAGTCTCTGACTTTAAAATGCTGAGCACACAGGCCCCCAAGGTAGATGGTTTCAACTGCATCTGAGTAGTGATCATGTGGAATGTTTGTGCAGGGCCCAAAGGGAATAAAGAGAAAGGGCTCTTATCCCAAGCTGGGCTTTAAGAAAGGAAGACACGCAAAGATGAGCACAAGCTGCGGTTTGAAAGAAATGTGAGAAGGAAGATAGGAAGTATGTCCTTAGCAGAGGAAACAGCGTCCTGTAAGTGAAGACCTATAAAGTGTGAGGCAAGGAGTGGTCTGGACATTGACCAGCAGGACTTGCTGGCTGAGAATTTTGGTTTTATGACTCAGTGAATGATACTGAGAAAACACAAGAGGAGCTGGCTTGGTGGGGAGAACAGTGAACGTTCTACCTTCACAGGGTGCCTGTGAGATAGACATGTGACTATACTAGCAAGTCCAGGCATACACAGGAAAAATTCAAGGCAGAAGCGGGGGCTAGACATTTGGATTTGGAAATGATCCGAATGTAAATTAAAATACATGAACTTAGAGAGGGAGTGCATACAAGAAAGAACAGTTAGAGCATTGTTATGAGCACCTACTTTTGAGGCATCCACAAGGAGTGAAGAGCACTGGATCAGCATTGAGAAGAGACAGAGGAGAGTCAGAATTCCCCCACAGTCAGCACAGCAGAGACCTAGAAAAATCGGACTGGAATGTGGCAGCTGGAATAGCAGTAAGAAGGCTGCTTTCCATGGAGTGATGGGGTTTAATCTTCTTTCCCTTTCTTTCTCTGTATTCCTCCAGTTCCTTAAACCTAGATCTGATCAGCTCCTCCCACTCTCCCCTCTACTGCTCACCCTCCACCTCCCAGTACATCAGTTAGCAATGAGGGCCCAGCCCCATCACCATTGCTGGAGGTACTCTGTAAACTTCAGCGGCAGGCTAGGAAGATGATTTTGTTAGATCTGCAGATTAACCATCAGGGCCAGTATGGGCTACTGGAGTGGAATAGGAGTATGAAACCATTCTGCTCTGGGAGTAAGGATTCTCATTTCTTATGACAGTGTCCAGGAAGAAAACAAACAAGTATGTGGCAAGAGATTGGTCTTTTCTTGCTTTCTGTCCTTATTCTCTCTTTCCCCCTCCTTCGCTTCAGCTAGTCTTCTGTCTCTGCTAAGAATCACCTGGGATACCCTGTGAATTTAAAATAACAGTGTTAAGCAGAGGAATGAATTAGTTTTTCAAAAGAAAGAGAATAATCATTTTGAAAGGCAAATAATTTTTCCTTTTAATCTAACTTCCCCCCAAAGATATAACAGTCATGATAAATATTTTCGATGCATAATTGAAAGCTGCACACTTGTTTTTATGAGTGTGAAGTCTCTTGTAAATTCTCCCACAATCCTCCAGGCTATCAGCTTTGTTTATCAGGACTACTCCATCATAGTAAGAGGTAGTTTGCTATATATAAGGTCAAGATGGTTTTGTAATATATTATTTTCTCTTATTTAATGAACAACATTTAGAAAATTCTAGGAAAAAGGATGTTCTTACCAGATGAGTTTGCTTTCTCCTCTCGGGAAATTGGAACCTTACAATCCATTCACTTGTTTTTCTTGCCCAAACTTGCAGCTATCTGGACCGAATTTGATATTTAGTTGCACGAATTCTTTCATTTTAGGGGTCTAATGACATATGCTTCTCTGCTCATTTTAACAGATCAATAGTCTTTTTATTGTCTGATTTTGTAGCTTTTAATTGCACCAGTGATGGGAAATCCATTTGGAAGCAGGTGGGATATAAATGAACATACATCTATATGAAATTAAGAGAGTTTGGGTCACAAAATGGGGACATTGAAATGCTGCTGTAGTGTTGTGTTGATAGTGTGTCTGTGTGTGTGTGTGTAATCTCTCAAATGAGGAAAATAAGAATACTGCTGTTTTCTTGAAGAGAAAATAATATATACCCCATTGAAAGATTGTCTTAATCCCAAACAATGTACCTGATGAAATATGTAGAAGCACTTAGTGCTTATAAGCAAATATCTGTATCCCCAGGGAAAACAAGTAATATGAATATGGAATGTTCACTTGCTTTTAATTTTTATTCTTAACCAATAGAAACCGAGGATGGATATATGTTTTTATGGCAAATAATTACTTTACAGACTTAGAAGTGATGCCAGTGCATTACTGGAGGAACCAATTAAATACCCAGTTTCTTCTTCTTTTTTTTTGGTACTTCATTGATTTTTTTAGAGAGGAAGGGAGAGGGAGAGAAAGGAACATCGATGTGAGAGTGCAGCATCGACCAGCTGACTCTCACTGGGGACCGAGCGTGCAACCCAGGCAGGTACCCTTGACTGGGAATGGAACTGGCAGTTTTTAAAGTTGGCCCAACCAGATTTATGACATTGAAATCAGAGTTACTCCAGGGTGTTCAAATAACTTTATATTAGAACCTTAAAGCCTAATGAAGCCTTGTGTGTTCTGTGTGCTTTGGCTGCAGCCCTACCACTTATGTTCTGGATGAAGACGAACCTCGGTTCCTTGAAGAAGTGGATTACAGTGCTGAGAGTAACGATGAGTTAGATATTGAATTAGCTGAAAGTGCAGATTATGAGACTTCTACTCAAGAAGAAGTGCTTTCTGACTCTGATTCATCCAGAACATACCTACCGTGAGCCCTCTGCCGTCTCTTGTAAATGCAAAGAAGAAAAGAACTATCTTGATTTTTATTACATGAGAAGTTTGGAAGAAATGAGTTTATAGAGAGCTGACTCATAAAGATAAAAAGAAACCTTGGGCCTGTTTGGTTTAAAGACAATAAATATATTATTAATTCATAATAAAATTGGCACTTGTTTTATTTTAGCTATTCAATGCACTTTATATAGCATTGAATCATCAAGTATTGGATTTACATTTTTAAAGGAAACCCTGAGTACCATTGCATGACTTTTTATCTCCTCACAGTGATATCCTGCATCAGATGGATAATTCTGAAAGTGTGTGAGAATATAAAATCTAAATTCTAGAGTTGTTAAGAATTCTGAACTTTTGAAAACTAATATATATGTACATGAGTGTCTATAGATGTGTCTGTGTAGAGAGGGTGGGTAGATATTGAAAATAAGACTGTTCTTCTGAATCATGTTAACTGTTGAGCTGTGACTGAATAATCCAGAGTTTGCCTTGAAACCATTACATTCTACATTTACCAAATTAAACAAATAAAAACGATATTAAATATTGCATTCATTTCGTCATCTTTTCTAACCAGTTTAGATTATTGGTTTATAGAATCTTTGTGGAAATATTATAAACATCCAGCATCTGAATACACATTGAGAAAAATTTGTAAAAAAATGCTTAATTTACCAGTGTTAAGTGTTTCATGGTATGGCACACCTCTACCTGTTGTAAAAGATGTAACTGCACAGCTCTTTTATCTAAAATGGGTCTCCTGGGTGCACCTGGCGTTTATCACTGCAGTCAGTTTGTTAAGAAGCTTTAAAAATGCAGTGAGGTTGCAGTCCAGTGTTAAATGTACAGTTGTGTGCAAGCGTGTGTAGCATTTCCTGAGCCGTGCTGTGCTGTTAGCTGGCACTGGCACCTGTGTCCTAGATGACTGCAGAGAGTGTAAGCCTTTTCTTGTAGTTACATCTTCCCAAGTTTGAGCTGTCTTGCTGCAGGAATGACTTCGTTTTCAAATAAAATATAATAAGTCCAGTGACGTTGGGTAAACGCTTTTAGAGCTAAGTTTCTGTTGTAGCAAAAGAAATCCAAAAAGATAACCTCATTAACAGATTCTTTTTTTCCTTTTAAAAATCTTTATTGTTGAGAGTACTGCAGTATTGCACCCCCCCCCCCTCCCTTGCACCCATTTCCCACCCTGCCCCAGGCCTTCACACTCTATTTAATGTCTGTGTCCATGGGCGATGCATATAGGCATATACATTCTTGGGTTAATCTCTTCTGTGGACTCAGGGGCTTAGATTTTGACACATTAGTTTTGCTTATCCCTGAGTCATTTTTTTCAGTCTTTTTTTTTTTTTAACCTGTAATAATTGGAAAGAAATAAAAGTATATTTCAGATTTTTGCATTTTCCAAATCAGTGATTTTCATTGTATTGTCTGAGGCATTTTATCCACAATGTAGCTTCCTTTTGGTATTATGGGAACCATGTCTAAAAACGGCATGGAGCAGTTGACGAAGAGGTCTTTTTCTCTAAGTAGCCTAATTCTTACTAATCTCAGAAAATAAAGGCTAAATGGATTGTGAAGTTGAAGAAAAGCTCTTGGTGTGTGGTGACCTAATAATTTAGGAGAGATCAGGATACTTTAGCAAGGTAAAGTATTAGGCATTTAATAATTTGTCTAATTTATCATATTTATTATTTATATATTTTATACATAACATAATTACATATTTAATTATATATTTTTCAGAGTAAATTATGGAGCCACTATGTTCATATTATGAATTTCTCTTGGTTCTTATAACAGTAGAAATTAAAAACTAAAGCAGTCATGAAAAACAGCTACAGCTACTATAATGTGCAGAATAATTCAAAACTTCACTTCATTATGTTAAGCGGTGTAAAAACCCTGTGCCATGTACTGTTACAATATTTTGTTTTGATGAAGTTCATCTTTTAGCATATGTGATAAACCTGAATATACCTTTTATTAAATAACTAGAGGCCTCGTGCACAAAATCTGTGCACTCGGGGGGAGTCCCTCAGCCCGGTCTGTGCCCTCTTGCAGTCTGGGAGCCCTCGGGGGATGTCTGGGGGCAGGCCTACGCTGTCAGTCAGACATCCTTAGTGCTGCCGCGGAAGCAGGAGAGGCTCCCACCACAGCCGCTGTGCTTGCCAGCTGTGAGCCCGGCTTCTGGCTGAGCGGTGCTCCCCTGTGGGAGCGCACTGACCACCAGGGGGACAGCTCCTGCATTGAGCATCTGTCCCCTGGTGGTCAGTGTGTGTCATAGCGACTGGTCATTCTGCTGTTTGGTCGATTTGCATAATTGGCCTTTTATTATATAGGATTATTCATAGAATTAAAGAGGAAGTCTTTAGGGAATGATCTTTTTTCTTAAACGATAAATAGCTTTGGAAATGTGAGAAATAATTTAAAATCTTTCCTAATTACGTGTAAAACTAAGTTTCATTGGCTAGTCATAGCTAAAATTGCCCTAACTCTTACCTCTGTGACTGTGTCATTTCAGGACTTTTGAAGAATGATTTCAGGGCTTTTTCATAAGCCTGGAAATTAAAATTCTCTAGTACTGTGGGAACCACGCTGAGAACCACTGGTGTGATCTCATGTGCTCTTTCATGGTCACAGTTTCCTAAGGATCAGAGGACCTCTGACTTGGAAATTAGCACCAGAGATGGTTTAGATCAGTGGTTGCCAACCTTTCGGACCTCATGGACCACCAGTGTTCCACGGACCACCAGTTGGCGATCCCTGGTTTAGATCAAACTAACCTGTAAAATCAAGAACATTTACACAAAGTCACAGGGTCATTTGGGCATGGCCAGGGTTTTTAGCCCAGGTCTCCTGACAATTAGCCTCATGTTCCTATCATAAAAGAAGATGCTGCCCTTTGCCTTTCCAGAGTGAGGAATGTTAAAAGCTCTAGGGTCTCGAGTTTGTGAAATGTATCCAGGCAAGGCAGAATGCAAAAACCTACACTGCACGCTGGCTCTCCCTTCACTGCAGTCGTAGCGCTGTTTAAACCCAAGATTTTGTCTTCCATTCATTCGTTTCTGCCACTTTTTCCAGTTTCTGTGTGGTGTTTGGAAACATGGACATTTGTCTGAATCCTAATCAAAATAAGTAACCTGGAGTTTGACTTTATATAGCATACTAACAGCAATGAATACAATACTTTTAACTTTCAAATGTCCAAATTATGATGACCATATTGTGAGCACTGAGATGGATAATGTAGTAAATGTATTAATTGAATTGTTTTGTGCACGATCCAGAAATAAACGGCAGTCATGAAACTATAAATGCATCTTTATAAATCCTTTTGTTTTATATGTACTTTAATCATAAAACTTTAATTGAAAAATCAATGATTTTTTTCCCCTTATTTTGGTGAGGGTTCAGTAACCATATATAAACCTTAGTTCTCTCCATTAGGAAAAACCCGTTGAAGCAATATTTTAATTGAAAAGCTATTCTGCCTTACACAATGGGATGTTATTATTTATGGTAAGGAACTATTTCTCAGGTCTGTATGTCTGAAACCTGTCTGAAAAACCAGCAGCCTCTCGTGCCCATCCCTGGGGGGTGGATCCACCCAAAGCCACATTCTAAGAGAAGTTAAAGTTAAAAAGAGGAGACTTCTCTCACCCAAAGGGACACTCTGGGAAGGCAAAAACGTCAGATGTCCAATGGGTACACATCAGAGGTAACCCATTTTTATACCTTCCAGAAAAGTTCACGGGGCTAGAAATGAACCTTATTTTTGCATTGCCAGCTCAAAACTTAGGGGTTATTTCTTCTAGTCATGACACTTGGGGATTTCAGAGATAATATTGTCCCAAGAGCTGACTTTTCAGCACCGTGAAAGTTCTCTCCAGTAGTAATAGAGGTCACAAATGTGCAGTGTTAATATTGAAAGTGAGGACCTCTTTAATGGTGTATCGGTGTATCGTAGTAAGATGGGCGTAGGGAGTAAGTAGAGGGGGTCAGAGACCCTTTGTTAAGTTACACTGGTTAGACCAATGAGCAGATATAATGGTATTATTCAGTTAGCAATTTTAAAGCTGGTACCTCCACCCACCCACTGATTAGAATTGCAAACGCCTGCTTTTCATCCACACCAGACTTGTAGGTAAAGAGCATTTAAATAGCTCTTTAAAGTTCAAGAAGTGCTTTCCTAAAAGTTATTTGAGCCCAGCTGGTGTGGCTCAGTGGTTGAGTGTCAACCTATGAACCAGGAGGTCACAATTTGATTCCCGGTCAGGGCACATGCCCAGGTTGTAGGCTCAATCCCCAGGATGCGGCATGCAGAGGCAGCCAATCAATGATTCTCATCATTGATGTTTTGATCTCCTTCTCCCCGTCTGAAATAAAAAATATATATTTAAATTAAAAAAACTTAGCATCTTGAAAACACTATTCATAAATACATCATTAGCATTTCCATTTAATTTGAGAGAATATGAGGCTTGGAGAGGGCATCTGGTTTACCTGGACTTGCTAGGATGTAGCAGAGGTGGGGCTCAGACTTGAGTCTGGGGCCCTCCTCTGAGGACCCTGTGCTTCCTCACACGCAGCCACCTGGTGGGCCCGGGCCATCCCTGTGAATGAGCAAGCCCAGCCAGCCTTGGATAAGCAGTTTGATGATCCTGGAAAACTATGCAACTGTTTTATCATCACATACCATAGAGTCCCTGAGGAAGGTGAGGAGAGCTAACCCTAACAACATCTGCTGAGTGCCTTCTGAAACTGTTCTCGATGGAAACGTTTTTTCTTATAGCCAGTGAAATGATTCTCATTTTTTCCAAATCAGTATTTTTATGGTTGGTTAGGAGGAAGGCGGTATATACAGAGGCGGTGACCCATTGTTTTGAACCGTTTTATATTTTTCTCAAAGGAAAGAGACCCTTCAGCCTTTTGATTTTATGTTTACCCGAATAGGCGATGGTTTAGCACATGCCTTTCTCTGTCCGTTCTGGTTCCTCCTAAGGCTTGGCAAGGCTAATGTTCTATCTCCGATGGTGAGGGAAAAGAATTTTGTCTATTCTACATTTGTCTTACAGACTTCACATCAAGTCAATGTTTACTTCATTTTCTTTAAAGAACTTATATTTTCACGGAGAAGATAGTTTATTCTGTAGCTCATTATCACTTTGTAACTGGCAGGGCTAAGAAGTAAATCTTAGAAATAAGCCCATGATTACCTGTTTTTCTAGATTTAATTTTAGAGGAATGTAATCATTTTACAAAATAAGAATCAGATGACCTAAACCCTCCGATTTTGTATTAGTTTATGGTCCAATTACTGGCACAACTTTCATGGACTTTTTTATTCATTGATTGATTATGCTTAACCTGTGTCACCTCTAAATTCTGTAATCCTAAGGGTGTGAGTGTAGTAGTTAGGAACTGTAAGCTGGGTTACTGCCTCTGTAACCCTTTGCAAAGTGCCCTCTTGCCTGCTTTGTAGCCGACATGTATTATGGATAACTTAGGGTTTAGATACCCAGCTAAGTGAGGAAGAGAACTCTAGGCTCCTACATGGTTTTGCTTCTAGTTAATGGGATATGGGTGGGAGGTTTCACTGTATCTATATAGGTGAGTCCATTAAACTTACAAAATTTTTCAGTCAGGCCACTCCAGAGCATGCCAATCTGTCCAATACTTAGAGCAGAGTTAAGATTTTACCTTTAGTTTTTCGGTTTGATATTTAAATAGCCTCCCTTCCAAGTGAAAGCTACCTACCTAGGAATGTACAAGGGACAGATGTAACACTCAGAAGGGTGTAAGTTCACCAAAGGTCTTTCGAATGATAGTTTTATTCTTGAACCTCCCCTGTTGCCAGCATCACCCAGGTGTTGTCTGGCTCCGCAGGCTTGTTTTGCTGTCCCAGCTGAGAGAACTGCATCTATTAAATGTGGATTTTTTTTTTCCAAATTACCTGAATTTTTTCAAAGGGACGGAGGATGCCCTTACACATGTCCATTTTTAAAATTTGGAATTAGTTTGCATTGGCTGAGGGATTTAATGTCCACTTAATTAGTTCACCAAGTATTACTGTTGCAGCTTGTGAGGTTATAAAGACCTAAAGTAATAGAAGCAACCTATTGACTGAAGGAAAATGGTGCAAATCAGTTCAGTCTGTTCTAGTCCATCAAGAAAATAATGCATATTTATAACAAAGAGAGGGAAGAAAAGCAAGAGACATTCTCTAATCCTTTATAGATATAACTTCAAACTGCCTAGAAATTGCATTTTCATTTTTAGACTTCTTGGGAATTGGAGACACTTTAGTTATGAGTGACCAAGAAGCACAAATTCAAGGGACTAATTCAGCTCTTGGACTCATGTCCCTATTTTGTTGTCTTTATTGATGAACCTGGGCCATAATATTCCTGGGAAAATTCTGGTGATTTGGGAAGTCACTTACATTGGGTTAGTGGAATCTGACTTAGATAACCTGTTGGGGCCAAGGCCTACTTTTTAAATTCGGAATTAGTTTGCATTGGGTGGAGGATTAATATCCATTTAATTAGTTCACCAAACATTACTGTCACTGCTTATGAGGTTCCAGAGACACAGATTTGTAGTGTCAGGCACAAAGCCCAGCACACAACAGCTCAGTAATGCTGTGGGTAGAGGCCTGTTTGACTCCATTTCATTTATTCTACTTAATATTTCAGAATTTTTCTGTCCTTCCATGGAATCTTTAGTGCTGAGAAGGCTCTTAGAGGTTACGGAGTCCCACTATTTTTTAGATGAACAAATTCAGTCCAAGAGAGGTTAGGTGTCTTGCCTGAAGCCATCCAGCTTTCTTTCTTTGTTGCTTTGTTTTGTTAATCCTCACCAGAGGATATTTTCCCCATTGGTTTTTAGAGAGAATGAAAGAGACGGGAAGAGACACAGAGAGAGAAACATCAGTGTGAGAGAGACACATGGATTGGTTGCCTCCCGCACTCGCCCTGACCAGGGCTGGGGCTTGAGCCTGCAACTGAATTACATGCCCTTGACTGGAATTGAACCCAGGACCCTTCAGTCAGCAGCCGATGCTCCAACCACTGAACCAAACTGGCCAGGGCTACCGAGCTTTCTGAC
>PVJC01033631.1:0-19241 GCA_004026665.1 Murina feae
TGCCCTAACTAAGTAGTCAAAGAAGGACCTATTTTTTTATTACCTGAGAGCATTTCTAACAATATATCTAGTCTTTCTTTTATTCTATAGTGAGCTGTCTATAGAGTTGAATAAAGGTGATTTGTCATTCCTAAAAGATATTCATTGAGCTGAGTGTTTTCATATCCAACTTTCTAGGTTAACATGCATTATTTATCTGGACTGTTTTACAAATAAAGATAAAAACCAGTGTGGTAGAACTACGTCAGAGTTTGCCCTTTCATACCCCTTCTTCGTACCTGAGGCATGCTGAAATCTAGAAGGACAAGCAGGAATAAAAACTCAAATGTCCTGATTATCAGGCCTGCAAATATCTTTTCATAGATAAAATATTTTTAAAACATTATTCAAGGCTCCCTTTTGATTCAAGTTCAAGAATGAATATATGACCTCAGTAAATAAATTCAGTTCCCTTTAAAGAAGAAACTATGTAAGGGCAGGAAAATCTTCATATTACCTCTAAAATATATTTAATAGTTAGAAAAAATAAGCTAGAATAATTTCCAAGAAAGTCCATTGGCCTAAATTTAAAATACATTAAATACTTTCAAATATTTACAAGAATTTATCAATGATCTAGGTAAGACCTTTTATGAAAAACTGCAGAATAATAATTTCATGTACACTGAATCTTCCACTCAAAGAATCACTTACCTGTGTGAGGTCAGGAATATCACCTTTATCAATGCCAACTTGCTGTGGATTAAGAAAATAAAAAGTAACTTAATGGAATTTTAAAAATTAAATTCTCTGAATTGAAGATAACCACATAATTAGCTAAAACTGTATGTCAAACATGGTATAGAATTGTTACGTATGTGAATCTTACTTGGAGCATATGCTCGTTGTGTAGTTTTCCATTCAATATAATAGAGCAATCGTTTCATTAATATAGTTAGATATGACAGGCATAAAGAATTATGTTAAAATCCAAAAACAGAACTTAAGAAATGGAAGTGTAAAATTTAAGGTTTCCTCCAGATTTAACAGCAGCTAAAAAATCTTTTAAAAAATTGCATAGACTAAATTTAAATAGTTAACTATGCCCAGTAAGTACTTTGTACACAAAATGTTTATTTTTTAATAAATACTTTAGTTAAGATTTTTAAAATTTAATTTAAACAAACCTTCCCCAACCAAAACACAAACAAACAAACAAACAAACAGTTCAGCCATTTCTCCTACCCCACTACCTACCTCTTACAACCATCAATCTGTTCTCTGTACCCATGAGTTTGGATTTCTCTAATTTATGTGTTTTTTAGATTCTACATATGAGTGATCATATGGTTTTTGCTTTCTCTGACTTATTTCACTTTGCACAATGCCTTCGAAATCTATTCATGATGTTACCAGTGGCAAGATTTTCTTTTATGGCTGAATAATAGTCCACTGGGTGTGTGTATAGTGTGTGTGTGTATATATAATGTTTTCTTTATCCATTCATCTATCGATGGGCACTGGGGTTGCTTCCATATCTCGACTAATATAAATAATGATGCAATGAACATGGGTGCACATATTTTGTCATTAGAGTTTTCATTCACTTGGATAAATATCCACATATGGAATTTTCAGAGTATACAGTAGTTCTATTTTTTGTAATCTTTACCCCAGGACATGCTTACTGATTTCAGAGAGAGAGAGAGAGAGAGAGAGAGAGAGAGAGAGAGAGATTTCTTACCAGAACAAATCTGCAATTTAGGTATGTGCCCTGACTGGGAATCAAATCCACGACCTTTTGGCATATGGGACAATGCTCCAACCAACTGCAGTTCTATTTTTAATTTTTTGAGGAATCTGCACACTTTTATTCTAAGCTGTTTGCACTAATTTACATTCCCAGTAGCAGTGCACAGGGTTCCCTTTTTTCCACATCCTTACCACTACTTATTATTTCTTATCTTTTTTAAAACAGCCATTCTAACTAACATGTATGAGGTGATATCTCATTGTGGATTTGATTTGCATTTCCTAATAATTAATGATGTTGAGCATCATTTTATGTACCTGCTGGCCATCAGTATGTCTTTTTTGGAAAAATGTCTATTCAAATCTTCTATCCATTTTTAATTGAAGTATTTGCTTTTTTGCTATTGAGTTTAATGAGCTTTTTGTTTGATGTGTTAATCCTCACCTAAAGATATGTTTCCATTGATTTTTAGAGAGAGTAGAAGGGAGGGGAACAGACAGAAACATCCATGTGAGAGAGACACACATGGGTTGGTCGCCTTCCACATGGGCCCCAATCAGAGCCGGGATGGAGCCTGAAATCAAGACATGTGCCCTTGACCGGAATAGAACCTGCAGTCTGCAGACCAACACTCTACCCACTGAGCCAAACAGGCGAGGGCTGTATGAACTCTTTCTATATTGTGGATATTAACCCCTTATCAGACAAATGATTTGCAATTATTTTCTCCCATTTGGTAGGCTGCCTTTTTGTTTTGTTGACGGTTTCCTTTGCTGTGAAGAAGCTTACTAGTTTGATGTAGTCCCACTTGTTTATTTTTGCTTTTTTTGTCTTTTCTTTTGAGGTCAGATTTAAAAAATCATTCTAGATGTTTTATGGTTTCAGTTTATATGTTCAAATCGCCAATCCATTTTGAGTTGTTTTTTGTGTATAGTGTACGATAGTGGTCCAGTTTCATTCTTTTGCATATGGCTGTCCAATTTTCCCAACACCATTTATTAAAAACTGTCCTTTCTACATTATGTATTCTTAGCTCCTTTGTCGTAAATTAATTGACCATATAGTAGGTATACCAGTTAATATTGTGGATTTTTTTCAATGGAGTTACACATATGTTGAGATATATATATATATATATATATATATATATATATATATATATATATGATTTGATATGTATGCTATTTTGTTGTATTGACAAGCTTCAAAACTTCATATGTTAAATTTGCTGAAGGTGTTAACATTTAAATATTTTTATGCTTAAAAATGTCGAATTTCGTGCCAAAAAAAGCATTTGCGGGAAGTTTTAATTCATTACTTTATTTTAAAGAAAAAGTTATGGTATACTTTGGGAAGTTTATGGTGAACATGCTCCATCTCAAGATACTTGTGAACGCTGGTTGAAATGCTTTAGAAGTGATGATTTTGATTTGAAAGACAAAGAACGTCCAGCTCAACCGAAAAAGTTTGAAGACCAACAATTACAAGCATTATTGGATGAAGAAGACTGTCAAACTCAAAAACAACTTGCAGAAAGACTAAACATTGCTCAGCAAACAATTTCCAATCGTTTACAAGCAATGGGAAAGATTTTAAAGGAAGGAAAATAGGTGCCACATCAACTGAACGAAAGACAAATGGAAAACCGAAAAGTCATCAATAAAATGTTGCTTCAATGGCATGAAAGAAAGTCTTTTTTTGCATCGAATTGTGACTGGCAATAAAAAGTGGATTTATTTTGAGAATTCCAAATGCACAAAATCATGAGTTGATCCAGGTCAACCATCAACTTCGACTGCAAGGCCAAATCACTTCGGAAAGAAGACAATGCTCTGCGTTTGGGGGATCAGAAAGGTGTGGTGTATTATGAGCTTCTAAAACCAAGTGAAACCATTAATACTGATTGCTACCGACAACAAATAGTCAATATAAACCACGCTTTGATCATGAAATGACCAGAATGTGCCAGAAGACACAGCAAAGTAATTTTGCTTCATGATGACGCACCATCACACACTTCAAAACCAGTTAAAGACATGTTAAAAGATCTTGTCTGGGAAGTATTAACCCACCCACTATATTCACCAGACTTTGTTCCTTCAGATTACCACTTGTTCTGATTGATGGCACATGCACCTTCTGAGCAGCACTTCAAAACATGAAGAAGTGGAAAATTTGGTCTCTGAATGGTTTGCCTCAAAACAAGAAAAGTTCTATTGGGACGGTATCCACAAAGTACCTGATAGATGGGGGAAATGTGTAGCTAGTGATGGACATTACTTTGAATAAAGCACTTCTGGTGTATCTCTTGACATTATTGTGTTTTCTATCACAAAATCCACCATTATTAACCGGTACACCTAGCATGTGTGGTTGTATTTCTGGGCTCTCCATTCTGTCCTATCGATTTTTCCTGAAGACTGCTTTGGCTATTTGGGGTCTTTTTCGGTTCCATATAAATTTTAGAATTGTTTTCTATTTCTGTGAAAATACCACTGAAATTTTAATAGGGATTATGAATCTGTATATAGCTCTGGGTAGTATGAACATTTTAACAATATTAATTCTTACAACCATGAGTATGGACTATCTTTTAATTTACTTGTGTTTTCTTCCATTTCTTTCATAAATATCTTAGTTTTCAATACTTAGATCTTTCACTTCCTTGGTTAAAATTTTCCCTAGGTATTCCATTCTTTTTTATGTAATTGCAAATAAGATTGTTTTCTTAATTTCTCTTCCTGATAGTTCATTGTTAGTATAAATAAATGCAACAAATTTTTATGTATTGATTTTGTATCCTGCAACATCATTGAATTAGTTTTAATAATTTTTGATAGAATCTTTAGGTTTTTCTATATATAATATCACCTGCGAGTAGTGATAGTTCTACCTTTCCAACTTGAGTGCCTTTTATTTCTTTTTATTGCATAACTGTTCTTGCTAGGACTTCCAAAACTGTGTTGAATAATTGTGGAGTGTCCAATCCTTCACTCATCCCTAATCTTAGAAAGAAAATCTTTCAGATTTTCACCACTGAGTATGATACAAATTTTGTTTGTTGGCAAGTTTTTGATTACTGATTCAATATTCTTGTTAGTAGTAAATTTGGTCAGATGTTCTATTTCAGAATGTAATTCAGTCATGGTAGGTTGTATATTTCTAGTTATTAATCTATTTCTCCTAGGATGTCCTATTTACTGGTTTATAATTGTTCATAATACTCTCCTATGGACCTTGGTATTTCTGTAGTATCAGTTATAACATGTCTTTCATGTCTGTTTACTTATGTAAGTCCCTTCTCTTTTTTCCTCTTGGCGAGTCTAGCTAACATTTTGTCAATTTATGTTTCAAAGATTGAGCTTGTAGTCTCACTAAACTTTTCTATTGTCTTTTAAGTCTCTACTTCACTTATTTCTGCTTGAATCTTTGTTATTTTATTCTTTCTAGCTTTGGGCTTTGTTTTACTTTTTCTAGTTCCTTGAGGTGAAAAGTAGGTTGTTTGAGACTTTTCTCGTTTCTTAAAGTAGGTATTTATCACTAGGCACTGCCTTTTCTTCATCCCATAAATTCTTGTATGTTACATTTCCATTTTCTCTTGTCTCAAGGTATTTTTTGCTTCTCTTTTGATTTCTTCTTTGACCCACTGGTTGTCAGTAAAATGTTTAATCCCCACCTATTTGTGAATTTTCCAGTTTCCTTCATGTAATTTATCTCTAGTTTCATACCACTGTGGTAAGAAAATATGCTTGATATGATTTCAATCGTCTTAAATTTATTAAAATTCGTTTTGTGGTCTAACGTGCTTTATCTTGTAAAATGCCACATGTATAGTTGAGAAGAATGTGTATCCTATTGCTTTTATATGGAATGTTTGTAACATTGTTATCAATTTAAAATAGACTGTTGTAGATATAAGCTGTCACTAGTATATGTAAGCCTCGTGGTAACCACAAAACAAGAACCTATAGTAAGTACATAAAAGAGAAAGAGAAAGAAATCTAACCATACCACTAAAGAAAGTCAGCAAAGCACAGAGAAAGAGAACAAGAAAGGAGAACTATGAATATAGCTAGAAAACATTTAACAAAGGAAATAATAAGCTCAAACCTATGAACAATTACTTTATATGTAAATGGACTAAATTCTCTGATCAAAATACACAGAATGGATAAACAACAAAATCCATTTATATGCTGACTACAAGAGACACACTCTGTATTTATTTATTTATTTACTTACTTATTTACTTACTAGAGGCCCAGTGCATGAAATTCGTGCATGGGTAGGGTCCCTAAGCCTGACTGGCAATCAGGGCCAATATGTGAGGCAACCAATGGAGCAATTAGGGGACTCCCACTAGCACCCGCCTTGGCTGGCCTGGGGCCTGCAGACTGGCGGCAGCTCCTTATTTAGCGTCTGCCGCTTGGTGGTCAGTGCGCATCATAGCGACTGGTTATTCCATTGTTCAGTCAATTTGTGTATTAGGCTTTTATTATACAAGATTTATTTTTAAAGTAATTCTTATTTTGGTTTTTAATTCTCACCCAAAGACAGGCTTTTACTAATTTTTTAGAGGAAGGACATTGATGTGAGAGTGAAACATCCTTTAGTTGCCTCCTGCATGCACCCCAACTGGAGGTCAAACCTGCAACATGGCTATGTGCCCTGACTGGGAATCCAATCCACCACCTTTCGGTGTGCAGAACTATAACCCAACTAAATGAGCCATACTGGCCAGGACAAGAAACACACTTTGGATGTAAGGACACACAGAGATTCAAAGTGAAGGGATGGAAAAAGATATTCCTCACAAATGGAAACCAAAAGAAAGCAGGAGTAGCTATACTTATACTAGACAAACTTTAAAGCAAAGACTTTAATAGAAAAAGAAGGGTATTATATAATGACTAGAGGCCCATTGCACAATATTTGTGTACTCAGGGAGGTCCCTCAGCCCAGCCTGTGCCCTTTAGCAGTCCAGGAGCCCTTGGGCAATGTCTGATTGTGGGGAATAGGCCTAAGCCACAGTTGGACATCCTTAGTGCTGCTGTAGAGGCCGGAGAAGCTCCCGCCACCACTGCTGCACTTGCCAGCCCTGTCTGACTTGTGGCTGAGCAATGCCCTTCCTTTGGGGTACTGACCACCAGGGGGCAGCTTCTGCATTTAGCATCTGCCCCCTGGTGGTCAGTGTGTGTCAAAGTGACCAGTCATTCTGCTGTTTGGTCAATTTGCATATTACCCTTTTATTATATAGGATAAAGCAGTCTATCTAATAAGAGGATATAATATTTGTAAATCTTTATTCACCTAACATAAGAGCACTTAAATTTATGTAGGGCAAACATTAAAAGGTAAAAGGGAGAAGTAGATAGCAATACAATAATAACAGGGACCTTAATACCCCACTTATATCAATGAATAGGTCATTCAGACAGAACAATAAAGAAACATCAGCCTTAAAGGACATGTTATGTCAGATGTACTCAACAGATTTTTATAAAACATTCCGTCCAAAAGCAACAGAATGTACATTTAGCTTTTATAACTTTTCAGGATATACATTCAATCCATTTTTTTAGTTTCTTATGTATCCTTCCAGAATTTCTTTATGTATATCCAAGGAAATGTGAACGTAAATATTTATATCCCTCATCATTATACAATAACATTGTGTTATATACACTGAGCTTATATTTTTCATTTAATAATTTATTTCGCTCTATATCTAAATTAATACACAGAGTTCCCTAATTATTTTTTAAACAGCTACCTTGTCCTGTAATTTACTTTAGAAGTCATCTATTAACAGGCATTGAAGTTGATTCCAATCTCTTGCCATTGCAAGCAATGCTGCACAAAATATTTGCACCTGTGTGGACTCATCTGTAGAATACATTTGTAGAAGTGGAATTACTAGGTAAAAGCATACAGGAATTTTTATTAGTAGTTGAGGAAGGAAGTGAGGGGAAAAAAGTACAAAGAAAAAGCACATGAGCGTGCAAATATAGAAATCTATAATAATAAAAGCATAATATGCTAATTAGACCTGACATCCTTCTGGAAGAAGCCAAGGCTGCAAGGGAAGCCTGGGTCCCAGGTGCCAGAGAGAAGTTGGTTCTGGCAGCCGGGGAAGGAAGTCCTACTCTTGCATGAATTTCATGCATCAGGCCTCTAGTATATTAACAAAGCTAAATCAATGAAGAGAGTAATAGGTGCTTACCAACACTACTTTATCAACTCTTGTGCAGATTTGAAGCTTATTCAAAATAAAAAGTTGGCAAAAAATGCAAATTATAACTTCAATGATCTCATCCTATATGATAAAAGGGTAATACACAAATTGACCCTAACAGCAGAACTCCTGGGAATGACTAGTTACTATGACACACACTGACCACCAGGGGGAAGATTCTTAATGCAGGAGCTGTCCCCTGGTGGTCAGTGCACTCCCACGGGGGGGAGCTCTGCTCAGCCACAAGCCAGGCTGACGGCTGCCAGCACAGTGGTGGTAGCAAGAGCCTCTCCTGTCTCCTCAGTAGCACTAAGGATGTCTGACTGCAGCTTAGGCCTGCTCCCTGCTGGCAAGTGGACATCCCCTGAGGGCTCCTGGGCTGCCAGAGGGATGTCTGACTGCCAGCTTAGGCCCAATCCTCCTGGGGAGTCAGCAGGTAGACATCCCCCAAAGGGTCCCAGACTGGGTGAGGGCACAGGCCAGGCTGAGGGACCCCCCTGAGTGCACACATTTTTGTGCACTGGGCCTCTAGTTTTATATAAATGATAGAATTGATCTCAAAGAAACAAAGTGAGTTAAACCAAAGTCTCTGTTTAGGAAATGAAGTGCCTTGATTATGTTAATGGAATGTAGAAGCAAATGCATGAAGAATAAATGTTCCTACAAAGACAATAAGGCAAATAGGAGATTGGAAATCCACTTGAGTGTCAAGTACTGAGCTAACTTGTTTCCTCTGCCTTTTCTTTGTCTAAATTAGCTTGGGCACTATTGACATTTTGGGATGATACTTTGTTGGGGGTTGTCTTGTGCACTGTGGCATATTAGTGGTATCATTGGTCTCTACCCATTGGATGTCAGCAGGCCTTCCCCTCTTCTTCTGTCTATACATAAATGTAAGTGGGGCTTTAAAGTCTCCTTCTATTATTGTATTGCTCCCTACTTGGTTGTAATAATAAAAAATGTCTCCAGACACTGTCCCCTGGGAAGGAAGGGAAAGCAAAATTGCCTACTGTGGAGCACTACTGGTGTACAGGGCACTGGCCCTCATCCCTCTAGATGAGCTTAAGCTGGAGATTCCACCCTGAAATAGAGATTTTTAACTGAGAATGACTAGACTCTGGCTTTAGAGAAACCACTGATGCCTCCCTAAACTCACTTATGTTATTACAAATTATGGAAATTATAAACTAAGGCAACTTCATCCCCTTTATTTCCATATTTAATACTATTTAGATGAGCCATTACAATATTAATATGAAGTCAGTGTTTTTGAAATTAAAGTATTATGGAATCACTTTGCCAAAAGATGATGTGTTCCCACGAAATGAATAATTCTGTTAAAGACCACAATTTAGAAATTTGTCCTTAACATTGCTATTTTTACTGTCCTGACCTTGTAAGATTGAGGTGAAGTGTGATTGTACTACAGAAATCTTATTACTTTCTGTCTGCAAATATTCTGAAAGACATACTCCCACGACTTGGTATTTACCTTGGACTAGCAAACTAGGAATAACTTGGTTCTATAAAAGGGAAGTGTTTAGCAGAAATTCCTGTTACATGTGAAACAACCATTTTTGCAAAGTTTCAGTTGTCTGCTTTAGGAATCTTCGGGACAGTTAACCATCTGTATCTATGGGTTCCACATCCATGGGTTCATAGACCAAAAATATCTGGGAGAAATGCTATGGTGTGGTGTCGTGTACAATATAGTTAGGCTTATGACTATCCTGAGCATATACAAACTCTTTTTTCTTGTCAGTATTCCCTGAACAATATATCACAACTATTTACATAGCATTTACATTGTATTAGATAGTACAAGTGCTGACCTAGAGATGATTTAAAGTATATGAGTGGATGTGTATAGTTTATATGCAAAAACAATGCTATTTTATATGTGGGGACTTGAGCATCTGTGGATTTTGGCATCCACAGGGAGTCCTGGAATCAATCCCTTGCAGAAACCAAGGGCTGTCTGTATGAGAGAACAAAACATGGTGTTTTCTGCACTTTGAGCAATTCCTCTGAGAAATTTGATTATTTCCATAGAAATTAGTCTACTACTCTACATTTCTTTTAACATGATGAACAACTTAGTGGTAACAGTTGCCAAATACTCAATATAGTTGTATTTTTAAATGATATTCTGGAAGTCTTCTGTATTAGGCAAATGGTACTAAGCACAGGACAGCTATTGAAGATGAATCTATACATAGACACACCATATGAGTACTAATTGGAAGAGAAAGCTATGTACACTTGTCAAGATATTTCAGTATTAAGCAATCATAAGCATACCATTAAACAGTGATATTCAACAATTAGTGTTGAAATAATGAACAATTAATTTAAATGTGAAAGAAAACACAAATAGGTTTTATCGACTGTGGTTTAATGTTCATTCTATTAAAAATAATTTTGTAAATTATTATCTATCCTATAAAACAATCACAATGTTCAAATAAAAGTAAAATATTTATTATTCAGTTATTTAAAGACAGGCTCTCAGAGTGATGTCTGATTTCTGTAACTGTCATTCACAACAGCCTGAACTGAGCCTGTGCTAACGTCAATAGACACAAATAAAGTTTTACATGTAAAAATAGAAGGAATTGATAGAAAAATAGAAGTAAGTACCCTCTTCTCATGGAAACCTTGAGCTGAGCCATATGAAGCTGATGAGATAAGTGTATACTCCAAACGGCCACATGTCCAGTTCCTTATCTGATACTAGAGGCCCAGTGCACAAAAATTCGTGCACTGGGGAGGGTCTCTCAGGCCGGCCTGCCCCCTCTCACAGTCTGGGAGCCCTCATGGGATGCCCTACTGATGAGCGGGCCTAAGCCACAGTCTGGCCTCCCTCTGCGGGAGGCAATTGGGCCCATCAGGGTAAGGCGCCACCCCCATCACCCCGCTGCTGCTGCTACTGCTTGCTGCTGCAGCTGCCAGCCCTCCTTGGCCCTCTCAGCCACTGTGGCTTTGTCTAGAAGGACATCCAGAAGGACATCCAGAAGACGTCTGGTCTATCTGGTCTAATTAGCATATTACCCTTTTATTAGTATAGGTAAACAAATGGGAACACTGGAGACATACGCACCAGGAATTAGCAGAAAAATGAAATAATCTCCTGCTCTGAGTACTTAGGTGAAATTGTATTTTCACAGAAAGAAATTAGGTAAATTTACTAGATTATATTGATAATTATGGTTAAACCATGGGAAAATCATATGAAATACAAAACATAAAACATGTGCAGCAGCAAAAGCAAAAGTGTCAAGCAATTCTATCCTTTCTTAAAGACCACTGATGTCAATAAACCCATGAGGAAATACACATGAACATGATGTCAGGTATATGTAATTTATATAACTAACCTTTACCTTTTGTTTCTCATGTTATATACAAAATATTTTTATTCTGATTACAAGCTGTAAGGATCAAAGCTGAAGAGACAGACAGCATTTTACAATATTATTTTGGTCTCATAATTTGAATTTGACAATTATTACTTCTGTGATAAATGAGACTTGAAATAAAACACATGAACTAGAGTGCTTTGGAAACTGTGCTATATTTTCAAAGTGGTAACAATTACAAAAGCATGGCATGAACGTCGCATGTTCACGGTCATGTGTGCTTTGCTACTGGGCTTCAGAACCTTTTGCATACAGCGTTGTCAGTCCTATCCATCAGTTAGTAAACGTGTAAGATAAAAACTCATCTTGCCAAAGTATAACAATGTTATAATTTCTGATATCAATATGAACCAATAATTGGATCTTGTAAGATGGAAGACCAATTTACAGAGAACCTCAGAAACATAAACTATACAGAGTTATTTTTACTAAATATTTTTTAAAATCCTTAAGAAACTATAAATTATACTTTGTTTTATTTTTCATTGTGTTTAAATCACTGACATGGCAAGAAAGGTAAGATTTTATGATCTATAGTCACACACAAAGAACAACGGATGGACTTTTCTGAGGATTTTTTCCTAGGGTTCAATAAAAAGGAAGCACTTTCTTACAATCAAAGATAGCATTAAGTGGAATGGAGGAACGGACTACCTTACAAAGCAGTAAATAAGCTCATATCCATGAAATCTTTATTTAAGACAATGGTCATTTGACTGGGATACAGGAGTGCAGTGTACAGGTCTGAGTGAGAAATTGGATAGATGACTTCTAAGGTCGCTTCCAACCCTAACACTCTGTTATCTGTGGCAGTGTTTGGCTAGATTATAAATGTTATTATTTACTCCAGTTACATGAGCTAATATTTTACAATTATATTCCCAACAAAGCTTTATATTACTTACCTCTGCAACTTTGAGAAATTCAGACACGCGTGTCATTCTAGTTAGAAATCGTTTGTAAATTTCTAGAGCATCTTTACATTGTCCTTTCTTCATTTCAAAAAACTTTTCTAGAACAGATAGAAAGCATTTTTAAAAGAGTATTACATTACATTTTATTATGAGTGTATATAAATACCATTACTTAAAATTGAAATTAACGTTTGAATCAACATGGCACTAAAATCTGTAAGAGGTATTAATGCACTTAAACAAGGGGACCTCGGTGATTTAAAAAGGGTATTTGTTCTACAGTGTCTCACAGAAAACAATGGAAATAATGAAAATACAGTAACATGTGAATTATCACAACAGGTTAAATTCATGATCCATACCTACCAGCTTTCTGTTTTGGAAAACAGCATCAAGTTCTTTGTGATAACAATCTCAAAAGTAATGAATGACTGCATTGAACTGCATCCTTATTTCTATACTAGCTCACCCTTAACCAATAATTTACATATCATAAAGCAGTAGCATATAAACTTCTATGAGTTAAAGAATTCTCTAAGATGCCTACACTTTGTATAAATTGATACTTCCTTTATTGGTTATAAATTATTTCTTTCAAACAGTATAATGTACGTTTTAGTTATAAGATTGTGAAGTTTTGTGAAAAACATATGGTTTGTGACTCTATAATCATGTCCCCTTTCTCAACCTGTAGCTTTCTAGACAGAAAAACAGAGGAGTCTGCTGGTCTCTTCTGTACTCCCAAGATTGGACATCACGGTAATTACGGTACTGTCGCTTCACTACAACTGCATCATGAGAGTGTTTTCTCCACACAATTTTGAAGAAAACTAGCACTTTATCAGTGTTTTTGCCCAACAGTCTTTCAGTCCATAATTACTGACACTGCAGATGGAGACATGGTAGGCCATTGTCTATAACAGCTCCCAGGCAACTCTGGATCATAACCAATGGCTCAGTATCATCGTTATTTTATATCTGCACATGGTTAAACACATGCTATTTTTATATTCTCTCACACTTTAAAGTTCTTGATTTCATTCAGCATGTAATTTTACTACCTCAAAGTATTTTTAATTTTTTCAAGAAAGGTTTAATAATATATAATTACACAAAGAGCTAATTATTAAGGGTAGCTACTCATTACCTTCTGTTGACAGTCTTTTCATAATTTTACTTTTAGCATGGACCACCCCTGGAGGCTATTCAAGGGAAGCAAAGGGATTGAGAAAATAAACACATACTGTTTCCTTCTTGTTGGGATTTGAGAAGGAAGCAAGCCTTTAAAATATATGGTCAAAGCTAAGGATATTTTCTTTATCCACACTATCCTTTTTTTTAAATGCTATATAGATAGGACCATGGTGCTATAAGGAAATAAGTCATTTTTGAAAATAAGGACTTATTCTGGTAAACTATACTTACCTTTCTTTCTTGTTATACAATTTTCATATAAACAATTTCTTCAAAATGTCTAAATTACTTTTTTTATTATAATCTGTTTATTTCTTTGCATTGGGTCTTTAGCAATAACACAAAAAGAAAACTAATCTCAATTTCATTTTAAAACCAATGCCTCAAAATTTTAAGCAAATTTTCTCTGTTTCCTTTGGATGCTTTTAAATTTGCATCTGTCGTGGTAATTTAGGATTCAGCAACAAAAGAGATCCAATCATCATGGCTTTAGGTCATAAGTTCATAACTATTTCTATAACCATGGTAATGACAATGAAAGGCAACATGCACTGACATAAGCAAAACTGTGAGGATCCCTTCTCCCCTTAGAAACCAGGACAGGTTCCAGAGAAAGGAATACCTTTAACAAAAGGTATATGCCACCCAGAAATGAGCCTCTGTCTTTCTTTCATATTAAAGCTAACAGATGTTGGTTTTCAGTGTTTGAAATGAAATTTGACATTCATAACATAAACTGTTGTACATGAAGTATTGATAAATCCCATCATGTTAGTATTCACTTTCACAAGTAACTGTCCTAGGAAAGAAGCCACATGAAAAGAAATCTCATCCCTGAAAGACAAACCAAGGCTGTACACGTGCGCATCAGGCAGGAAGGGAAGCATCTTCCAACTTGAACGCCAGAGTTTTAAGATAGATACAATATTTGTGAAGGTTTCCGGCACCAATATTGACTCCAACATTAGATGCAGAGAACTGGTCATGAAGTCCTTGATTAAAACTAACCTATAATATATTTAAGTTAATTACTACCATTATGTAGTAAAGAAAAAACATACCCGTCTGAAAATACTTAGGGTTCTAAGTGTGCCTATATTCTAAAGCAGTGGTTCTCAAACTTCTGGCCCTTTAAATACAGTTCCTCATGTTGTGACCCAACCATAAAATTATTTTTGTTGCTACGTCATAACTGTAATGTTGCTACTGTTATGAATTGTGATGTAAATACCTGATATGCAGTATGGTCTTAGGCGACCCTTGTGAAAGGGTCGTTTGACTGCCAAAGGGGTAACAACTCACAGGTTGAGAACCACTGTTCTACAGTATTATTTTCACAAGAGCCATTTTGTCAACACCGAATGAAGGCCACTCACACCAGAATGTTGTCAGGCAAGAATATACTCCCCTACCACTTTGAAGAGTCAGGTCTTTAAGATGAAAAGGTGTAACTCTCCTCCTTTTCTGCTCCTAATTGTGGCCAATAGACTATCTTTTTCAAATTAGATGAAATAAAAATATGTACCAAATGGTTATCTAATAAAAGAGTAATGTGCAAATTAACCATCACTCTGAGACACCTAAGCCACACCCATCAGCCAAGTCATGCCCACCAGCCAATCAAACCAACTGTATGCAAATTAACCCAGCCAAGATGGCAGCTGGCAGCCACAGAGCTAGAATAAGCAAGAGGCTTGCCCTGGCGATGTAGGAAGCTAAGGTTCCTGTCTGCCTAGGCCGGCTGTGGCAACAAAGTTTCCACAACAAAGTTTCAATTATAGAAGATAAATAAACCCAGAGACCTGCTTCCAGCCTTGGGCTCAAGGAAGCACTGGAAGCTTGAGTTGTCAAGGGCAACCTGAATAGGACTCCAGTTAAAGCAACGAAGTTTCAACTTTAGAAGTTGAATAAATTCCAGATACCAGTTTCCAGCCAGCCTCGCTGCAAACAGCCATCAGTCCCTCACCCAGGCTGGCCAGGAACCACAGTAGGAACCCGAACCCTGAAGGGACTGTGGGCAGCCTGAAAACGGCCCTTAGCCCCTCACCCAGGCTGGCCACACCCACATGGGGTAAGGGTCCCCACTGGGGGGCTTGGCCAGCCTGAAAACAGCCATCAGCCCCTCACCCAGGATAGTCAGGCACGCCAGCAGGTGGACATCCCCAAAGGGGTCCCAAACTGCGAGAGGGCATAGGCTGGGCTAAGGAAACCCCCCCGAGTGCACAAATTTTTGTGCACCGGGCCCCTAGTTATTTTAACAAAAAGGAAAAAAATGCATTCTTACTACAATCAATCAGTGAATTCAACATAGGGAAAAAGTGGAGCAATATTTAATTAGCTGTTCAAGACAACAATAGAGGAGGATCACATAGCTTAACATGTTTAATTGTTACATGAATTGTAGAGGCACTATATCCAATGTTCTTCAAGCAGAAGCGGGAATGAAACAAGGGTCCACTGGTGAGAGAGGATGAGAATGAATCAACTGGGTGTGGATTTGAGTAAGATGAGCAACTCAAAGGTAACTGAGGTTTTAGATTTGAAAGTCTAATCTAAACTTATAAAAGAGTAATATTCAAATTGACCCTCACTCTGTTATACCTAAGCCACACCCACCAGCCAAGCCAAGCCCACCAGTCAATCAGAGTGACTGTATACAAATTATCCTAGCCAAGATGGTGGCTGGCAGCCACAGAACTAGAGTAAACAGGAGGCTTCCATTGCACCAGCAATGGAGGAAACTGCCTGCCTACGCTGGCTGGGCCTCTGCTCAAGGCAACAATGTTTCAATTATAGAAGATAAATAAACCCCAGAAACCTGATTCCAGCCAGCCTCACTGGGACATTGGGTCAACAGGAGCTGGGAGCAGCCTGAAAATGGCCCTCAGCCCTTCACCCAGGCTGGCCACACCCCCATGAGGTGAGGGTCTGCACTGGGGGGCTTGGCCAGCCTGCAAACAGCCATCAGTCCCTCTCCCAGGCTGTCTAGGCACGCCAGCAGGTGGACATCCCCCGAGGGGTCCCAGACTGTAAGAAGGCATAGGCGGGGCTGAGGGACCCCCCGAGTGCACAAATTTTTGTGCACCGGGTCCCTAGTTATATATAAACAAAAATAAGATTAGGAAGGGTAAATTCAAGAGTTCAGTTTTAGATCTTGCTGAGTTTTAGGTAAGAACACAATATCTAAATTTAAGTGCCTACAAATAAGAAGACATGCAAAACTAAAGCTCAGAATAAAGGTAAGTACCAAAATACTAGATTTGGGACTCATCATAATGAAGATAATAGGTTTTCCAATGAAGAACACACAGAAATAGCAGAATGGTAAATGGCTAGAAAGGAACTTTAGCAAAAGCTGACATTTATGAGTGGTAAGAAAGAGTAAGATCAGCTAGCAAAAGAGAAATGGGAAAACCTATCTTATTTGGTTTACAGATAAGCTGTCCCACCTGAAATAAAGGCAATACGGTTTTGCACTGCATATTATGGGCATGAATCTTTCCACAGTAAAGGCAAAATATCCAAGAGCCATTCGATGTTGGCATTGAATCACCCGACCCCATCTTTCATTTTCTGGACTCATAAGAAGCCAGGGTTCTGCAAATTAGACCTGTGGGAGGACTAGAAGGTGAAACTGAGGCAGAGCCATATGTCTTGTGCCTTTACACCTATTTCCTACAAGTGATAAAATCCTATGAGTTTACCTTTCAGCAGCATTGCACTGTCTGCCATCCATCTTCGGGGTTTTGAGGAGTAATTCTTACAGTTACAGCTACTTGACATGACTCCCTAATCCCTGGATTATAACTTCAGGTGTCTGTTCTCCTGCTTTCTAGGGTTGCAAGGCAGTCGGGGTGGTAGCAGCAGCGCCTTTATTTGAGCACAACTTAAAGTGGTGGCCTTCATAGTAGCTCCCCTAGATTCAGTAGTCATCTCAGGAGGCTGAGCCTAGAACCAGTTCCTACAGGCTTCCAATAATTACGTAAGTACCTAACTCCCTCTATTAAATTTCTTTTTATTTATAATACATAGGGTTTCTGTTTCTTGAATAGGTACAGTGTTTAATAACTGAAGTAGTTGCAGAAATCAGACCCTCAAAAATGTTGAAGATGGGAATCTTGGATTAGATATGCAACCTGAGTGGCTTTAATGGCAGCAATGTCCACCTGCAGCCAGTGGAAAAATAGATTCTCATAGGCTGTGCTGCATAGGAGAAAAATAATTACGTAAATGACCACCTACGGTTTTCTGAAATGAGCACCCAGAATTAAGCTTATCAGAGCAAGCAGCTGCTGGGATAGACCACAGAACAACTGTGGGGAGAAGGGCTGCTTCTGACTCCCCTGAAGAGCTTACAAAGAAAATGACAACACAGATTTTAAATTATGGACGCAAGGTTCCATTCAGACTGTGATACTCCAAACTGGCGTAAAATAACCTTATCTCTTGCAGACACAGGGCTGTCAGAGCTGAAAGTCAGATGGGTGGCTAATCCTGTGAGTTGCTGAATTATAACACTTATGGGTAAGTTAAATTTCCAGCCTTACCATGGTGTCCTTTGTGAAAATTAGGATTTTTATTGTAAAAGGAAATTGAAAACAAAACACTTGGGTAGATTCATACAAAAATGGATCTATCCTTGCTGGAAAAAGCTTTTCCCTCTTAGTTGGAAGAAGCTGGTCCTGCCTTGCCTGGAGATCCTATAATCAATCCTTTTTACCAGAAATGAAACGTCTCCTCATACCATATCCCTCTACTTCTTATCCCCTTCCTTTTGTCAACTGCTCCAATAGAATGAAATCAAAATCTAGCAGTTCCTGCATGCTCCAGGAGATGAGCACAAAGTCAGACCCAGAAGGAAAAAGCACACATGCTCCAAGAAGTACCAGAGTTTGTAGATTTATGTTGGCAGGATGATTGCCAGACAAAATGAAAGATACTGACTTAAATTTAAATGGTAAATAACAAATCATTTTTAGCATGAGCATGTCCCAAATATTGCACGGTATTTATTAATACAAAAAGAGTCATTCATGTTGATCTGAACACAAATTTAATGGGACATCTTGCATATTTTTTCCCTCCTGAATCTGTCAGTCCTAGTTGATAAAAATCTAGAGAAGTGAAATGAATTCTAAAGGTCTGAGCAGGAAAGAAGGAATACTACATTAGAATTTATAACATCATTAATAACCTCGATTTAGGTGAGCATACAAAACACATGGATTCAAAATGCCAGCCTGAGCATCTGGGAGGGACTCAAACACAGTGTCTCTCAAACTGAAGTCTCCAGATGGACAGCAACAGCACTGCTCAGGCCTTATTAGAAACTAGGGGCCCGGTGCACAAAAATTTGTGCACTCGGGGTGGAGGGAGTCCCTCAGCCCGGCCCTCTCACAATCTGGGACCCCTCAGTGGATGTCCTATGATGGCCCCAGTCTGCCAGGCGCCTTTTGTGTGTGTGTGTGTGTGTATGTGTGTGTGTGTGTCACCACTGGGGACCTGCCCCCAGCCGCATCTGAGGCTCGGAGCAGTCCTCCTGTGTGTGTCTACCTGCTGGGGGCTTGCCCCCAGGCACACTGTCAAGGCTTGGAGCAGGCACCCCCTCTATGTTGATCTCTCAAACTCTTGCCCTCCCCAGCATGTTGTTCTCTTTTTTGAGCTGTGGCCAGGGCTGGGTGCTGCCTGCCTCCCAAGCTTGCCTACTGCCCATCTTCCTCCAGCCACCAGAAAGCAGGGAAAACCCC